>PVLD010028179.1:0-19752 GCA_004027595.1 Dinomys branickii
GGTAATGAACCTGGAACTCCATGGAGCATAACTCACTTCCTTCTCTCCTGGGCCCCCAGAACACCAAGCTGGAGACTGCGGTGACCCAGTCAGAGCAGCAGGGTGAGGCGGCCCTCAACGATGCCCGCTGCAAGCTGGCCGGGCTGGAGGAGGCCCTGCAGAAGGCCAAGCAGGACATGGCCTGCCTGCTCAAGGAGTACCAGGAGGTGATGAACTCCAAGCTGGGCCTGGACATTGAGATTGCCACCTACAAGCGCCTGCTGGAGGGCGAGGAGCAGAGGTGGGTTTTGTAGGTTTTTTTTAAACTTTCCCAGCTCTGCCTGGGTTTTTGGAGTGCCTGTCTCTCCTGATACCACCACCGTCTGTTTCCGTCCCTCACCATCCTGCAACTGTATAGGAAATTTGTGTAAGTCCTTTGAGTATGATCTAGCCCCATCTGAATTTCTCATGCTTGCCCAGCCCCCAATGTGGAGCTGGCAGCTGCTCTAGCTGTGACTTGCCTTGTGTCAATAGTCAGTGATTTCTGTTCCCCCAAAGCCTACTTCATACCCGAGGCCACCTTCCTTGCATGGTGCATTTTCTCTCCCAGCCCTGATTTCCTGTATCCCTCAGGACTTCAGCTCTCTTCTTCAACTGGCTCTGGTCCAGCCCTATCCCATCCCTGAAATTCAGATGTAACTGAATTCAGATAGGAGATTCTATCCACTTGCACTCACCTGTTGTAATTACAGTGAATGCCCACAATGGGTTCAGGGGTGGGACTGAGGTAGCCAGAGTACAGAGATCTGTTCCTTGTAGCAGGCATGCCTCACTCTCAGGGGTTTTACTTGTTTACTTGTTTCGGAGATGAGAGAAGGAGACACTGGTCATTCAGCCTTCTGATGGTTTAGGGGGCAGCTATACCACTGCAGCACTTTGAAGACAACTCTCCAGAAGGAGGGCTCATTGTGCTGGGTTCATTTCACCTAGTTGGTCAGTTGATCATGCGTGGAGCTGCTTTTCTGTTGTCATCCAGGCCCCAGGCCTTGGGAGAGGATGGCAGAGGGTGGGATGCTGAGGTGGCATCCTGCACATTGGGGAAATTAGGAACACAGGTTTGGTACCTGGATGTCTAAGTGATGACCCCCAAAACTCAAGGAATTGTGGTGGAAAACTCAGAGGCAGTGGGTGATGAGATGTAGGAGACTTAATTAGGGACAAGTTCCTTTTAATACATTCATAATCAAGTCTGGGTGTGGAAGTTGGAGAGACCCATGGAAATAGCACTGGAAATTGTGTGGCTCACCTGTCCGCCACGGAATGCTCTTGGAGTAAAGGCAGAAGCTGTGGTGTAGTTACTTAGGCAAACTGGGTAAGAGATGGTTTATTTGATGGTGGCTGCAGAGTCTTCCTTTATCTGAGGCCTGTTTGGCCGACCCCTTGCCACTGTATGTTTGGGGCAACTCTGCTTGCTTCCCTTGGGGAGACAAAGTTATGTTGGAGGGAATGCAGGCTGTCAGGAATCTAGTCCTGCTGCTGTTATTGGTCATTTCCTCTCGGGCCTCGGTTTCTTTACTCGTGAAATGAGAGAATTGTTGTAGTAGTCTTGGAGCCTGTTTTAAATGGGGTCCAAAGTCCCATTCATCCCACCACCAGTTATTTATTGAGCCAGGTGTTGTTTTTAGGGAGTCGGGAGGACAGATAAAAACTTCTACCCTCCTCTGGGCCTACATTCCAGTGAAAGCAATCAGGGCAGATTTGGGAGGCTCCCTCTACTCCCCTCAAATGCACTTGTAATTCAACCGGAACCAATACAAAAGCTGTAGCAGCTGATGGTTCTTAAGTGCTCTCAGCATGCTGGCAACCAAGCGCTGTCAAAATTGAGCAGATTTTCCTTATGTGGAAACCCATGCCCGGGCAGGTAAGACTCCAGGTGCAGCAGAGAGCAGGGTATTCCCAGGCAGTGTCTCTAGAAGCCCTACAGCGCCTTGTTCCTGGCATAACTGTTTCTTGTGCCTCCCTCTTGGCAAGTTCCCCAAAGGAAGAACATAGATCTTAACTTGCACCTGGCTACTGGTCCCTGTGGTCTTCCCATGGCACTGACCTCTCCACTTTCCTCTCCCACAGGCTGTGTGAGGGCATTGGCTCCGTCAATGTGTGTAAGTAGTCCCAGCTGTCCCCTTCTCCAGTGGAGGTGGCCTGAGGCCCTTTGGGGAGGGGGCACTTGTTTTGGCTGTGAAACTGCCTGGCCATGGCCCTGCCTGATGGCCACTGCCTGTTCTTCCTGCGTTCAGGCGTCAGCAGCTCCCGCGGTGGCGTCGTCTGTGGTGATCTCTGTGCCTCCGGTACTTCTCCCGCCATCAACACCCGAGTCTGCAGTGCACCCTGCAGCGGCAACGTGGTGGTGGGCACCCCCAACGCCTGTGCCCCCTGTGCTGGGCTCAGCACCTGTAGCAGTGGCTGTAAGAAGTGCTAGGAGGCTGCAGCTGCTGCAAGCAACAGCCCCTCACTACCACCCTCCACCCAGCCAGGGCCTCACACCACAACCGCCAGTCTCTCCCGAGTAGTGCCCCATGTGCCTACCTGCAAACCCTTCCTGCCTGTTTGCTTCTGAGTGCCAAGCACGGGCAGCGTGTGCCTGGGTCTCTTTCTGTAGCCTTTCCTACTAGTAGGCTTTCCTAGTGTCCGTTTGTTCTTCTGAGAAGCCATCCTGTCCTTCTGCCTGTGTTTTGCTGGATTCACTGGTCCTGCCTGGCCCCTTCCCCTGAACTTGAAAGCGCAAGACAAGCTCCAACACCTTTGCATCAGCACTTTGGGAGCCTGGGGATGGAGATGGGGAACCTGACCTTCTGCTTTCCTTTAGCTAAGGGAGGGATCTGTCCCGGTGCGGGAGGGCACCTTCCTTCCAGGACTGCCTGCAGAAGCTTCTAAAAAGCCAGTGACTCAGCTGCCTGCACGTTTGTCTTTGTCTCACTCCGTGTTTCCAATAAACTCCTTGCAGCAAATCAAACCTGCTTCCTCAGAGTCTGGAAAATGCCCTGGCCCTACTGTGATAGGTGCTCCTTGGGACCTGGCCACCCTCCTAGGTGTTTCTAGTAAGTGGGTATGACCACTCAAGTGCCACCCAGCTGGCCTGGAGCCACCTAGCCCTTCTGGAAAATGACAGATGACTCTTGGGCCAGAAGTCCTGTGGACCCTGGGTTTCTCAAACTGGGCAGCCTGAGTGGCAGTGCCATGGGCATTGCGGGCTGGGTGACTTCTGGAGCTGGCCTGTGTGTTTTGTGGTACTGCTGTCTTCTAGCCATTAAATGTTAGCATCACTCATCACTGACGCTTATTGTGACAACCGAAGATGTCTCTAGGTTTGCCCAGATGTTCCTTAGGGATTTTGCCCCTCCTCCCTCCAAGGGTATTCCCGGAGTAGAGATGCCACATGGGGCGTTGTGTGGGGGCAGAAATAGAAGAAAAGATACAGAGAGCGGCTCTGTGGGGAAGAACGGTGCCACGCTGAGAGGCAGGAGAACCGGACTGCTGATTCGGCATCCCGGCTGCCACCTACCATGTGGGTGACACGAGTCAGTTGTTTCTATCCTCTGAGCTCTGGTTTCCTTGGCTGCAGTGGGAGAGGGGTTAGACTGTCCTAAAATCCCTGCTAGCTCCCGAGCGGTGGTGTTTGTTCATACCAATGTAGTTTGAACTGTTGCAGCCACTGGGCTGTTGGTGGGCAGTTTCCCATTCTTGCTGGACTTTACCTTCTTCATAGGTAAGAAGGGATGATGACAGCTGTAGGAAGGGGTTACAGACAACTGCTCAAGAAGAGGTAGAGCAAGGACAAGTGAACAAAAGGAAGTAGTGGGGCAAAGAACGGAGAAACCAGAGAGCAAGGATGACTGTGGCAAAATATCAGGAAACCAATTGATAAAGGTCACCCCGCCCCCACTCCCCCAAGACCTCCAAGCATGTGCAACACCGAAGGTGCATGTCTCTGCCTGCATCCAACCTCATTTGCATTGCGGTTTCCTTTCTCCTCCATGGGCTTCGAGTGCTATGACACTTCCTCTAAAAACCTTGTATGAGCAAACACTCCTCCTCCTAATGGGTGGATCATGTCAGGTACCCCATTGGGATATGATTCCTGCCAGTCCCTCAGCAATAGATCCTCTCGTAATCCCAGGATTTTAAAAGACCCAATACCTCCTGCCTCTATTGGAGCTCTGAGCTAGTCTCACTGGTGTGACCTTTGCTCCTCTTGCTTTTAAAAAAATCTTACTCTTGTTATTCCTCTTGAGTATCCTGCTCACATCTTTGTTTGGGATGTGAAGAACCTGGAAATAACTACCCTGAGACCCTCCACCCCATACAACAAGTCTCTCCAAGAGGAGAATTTGGGAACAACATCTTTCACTTCTCGTGATTCTGTGGGCTCTCCGGGAAGTCCCTCTCCTTTGCACGATGTTTGCATTAGGAGGATGGCTGGAAGGTCCAAAGCGGCCTCACTCACAGGGGTAGATTGGGTGCTGGCCACTAGCTGGGAGCTTACATGGGGCTGTTGTCCAGATTATATTTATTAGTGTCTCAAGATAAGCAGTGAAAGCCAATATAAAGGAGCTGTGGCTGGGGATATTGTTCAGTGGCAGAGCACTTGTATAGCATATGGAAGGGCCTGGGTTTAATTCCCAATGCTATAAACAAACAAACAAACAAACAGTAAGTACTATATAGGGGCTGTAAACATGAGCAGCAGTTCCTACCCCAGACCTTTTCTCCAGTACCCAGTGGTTCTTTCATCCCTGTCCTCACAGCCTTCACTCATTGTCTCCCTGAAGATGTTCCAGCTCAGCTTGAGGCGTGCTCCCAAACCAGTGTCATAGGCTTTAAGTTTTGTTGTAGCAGCATCCACTACCAAACACAAACTTCTCCTCCACTTAGCTATGGTGACATAACAAAATATTACCAAATATAATGGCTTAAAACAACACAGTTTTCAAGATTGTGTGGATTGATGGGTAGATTTTGTTGTTGTTTCTTATTGCCTGGGACTCTGGGAGCCAAAATGCTTCACTTATATGGCTGGCATTTGATGCTGGCCACCAGTTGAGAGCTCAGCTTCAGTGTTGCCTGGCGGGCCCTGTTCTCCCCCATGTGCTGACAATTCTTTTAAGGCCTGAGTTCAGAAGCCATAGAATGTCCCTTCACTCATAATCTATTCAGTCTTTCAAAGCAACCCCAGGGCCAGCACAGATCTAAGAGGAGGGGAAATGGCTCTATCTTTGCTACGAAGAGCAGCAGGTACTCAGAGGGGAGGGATTGTTGGGGGGCCATTTCTGAAGAAAGCTACCAGAGGAGCATTAAAGGAAACAATTCAATTGAAGTCTGGAGTACAGTGTGGCATGACAGCATAGCAGCATTCCCGGCCTCTGAGTAGAGGTGACAGAGTGGGTGATATGGGAAGGCTGATAGCTGGAACTCTGGAGGCTTGGGCTGTTATTTTGACTTTGTCACCAGAAGTATGTAGCCAAAGCCCCTCCTTTTTGGAACCTCAGCTACTTTACCCACATGATGAACGGGGGTGTGTGTGACACCAGCATCTCACTGAATGTGTAGGAGCTTCAGCTGGTGTGTAGAGTAGGGCAGGTACCAAGGGGCCATAAGTCAGGAATTATCACTACCACAGCTGGCCTTATGTCAAGCTTGTTAGCACAGAGATATCTGTTGGCCAGATGGCTTACATTTCTCAGTAGCCAGTGGGAAACTTCCAGAGAAGAGGCAGTTGGCTCTCTGGAGCCTGGATGGCCTTGCTAATTGGCCAGTATAGTCTACTGCTGCAAGACAATGGACAAGAGCCTGAAGTAGGGTGATAAATACCCTTAGACAGAGAGAGACTTTATGGGTGGGATTTTAGGCAGGAGGGGGCAGTAGGGGTGAGAAGGAGGGCCTTGGGGACTCAGGACCAGAGTTCTAACGGATGGAGAGTTTGTAATGTCACTCTGGACAGGTTCCTTGGGCTGGCTGTGGCCTGTGAAACCGGAGGGAGGGTCAAGACTCAGGAGTCAGGGAGCAGGAAGAAAGAAGGTGACAGGGAGCCAAGGGAATTTGCTGTGGAGCCTAGAGAGCCTTATTGAGACTGTTGGAAACCACTCTGGTGTGACAAAGGCTGGGGCAAAAAAATAAGCCTCTGGGCGTAGCAAACTTTATAGCACAGCAGGTTGCTACTCCACATTTGTGCTCTTCAACAGACCTGTCACAAGACTGATAAAACCACAGCAGCAGAATGTTCGCATAAATTAAGAGAACTGTTAGTGAGGAGAAACATACATCTTTAGCTTCACTTGTCCTTAGCTGACTTAAGGATGACTCGTTTTGGAGGTCACATAGCTGGGTAATGCATCGTTATGGTTCATATTTAGATGTCCATCCAAAGCCTCATGTGCTCAGAGGTGGGGCTTTGGGAAGGGGATTGGTCATGGGTGTGGCGGCTGGCTCGATGTTAGGAAGTGGGTCAGAAAAGGCAGGTCAGTGGATGACGCAGGAGGGTGCATCTCCCTCCCTGTATCCTGCCTTCTCTCTGTACTTCCTGGCTGCCCTGATGTGAGTGGCTTCTCCTCTGCTACAATTGTTGCCTTGGAGCCCACCAACCATGGGCTATACACATGAGCCAACATAAACATCTTTTCCGTTAATTGGGTGGTATCAGGCATTGTGTCTTAGTGATGAGAAAATGACCAGGACATACGTTATTAGTTTCCCCTAGCTTTGCAGTAGGTAACAACTCTGAGGAGTGGGTTATGGGAATAGTTGCCTAGGTTACTTCTCAGGGATCTGAAGGCAGATTTGCCGAAAACCCTGACTCTTCATTTGGGCCTGCAGATGTCTGATGGGTGCCTGGAACAGTTCAAAAGGCGCAGTATCTCTGTCATCATGTTTTGCCTGTCCACTTTGCTGCCTTCACCTTTATGTCAGATTCAATCAGCTCTGCATGCAGACACGATGACTGCCCATTGAGGTTGTTATATGTTTTCTGTCTTCCCTCTTTTTCTGTTCCCTGCCCTTGTGCTTCTTCAATAGCTACAGTAGCCCAAGCACTTGAAGTCTTTCAGTCTCAGACCCAGAAGACTGGAATACTTTGCATAGCATGATGTTGGCAACTACACAAAAATTCAACAACATTTAGGATAAGTTACCTGTGACCATTTGGTGGTCACATGAAGAAATGTCTTTTGGAACTGTGTCCTTGGTCAGTGGAAATGTACAGCAAACCAATAAAACCGTATTGCTCTTTTTATTCTGTGAGCAATTGGTCTTTCTCTCAGTTGATGTTGACTCCCTTTAGCTAAAGTGCCAATACTCCTGGTCCCCGCAAACCTTGTGCATCTATGTGCTTGCAATTTTTGATGCAGTCTCATTTCTGTTGTCTCAATCAAAAGATCCTGTCCAGTTTCATACCTTTGGTGACTCTGCCAGGACTGTGTACTATTGGAGGCCACTTTGAGGTGGCACTGAGCAGGCTTAAGTATTAATCAATTGACTTTCTATATTAACTCACGAGTCTGTCCCAGGCTGGCATGCAGAAACAGAACTCTCCATGCCAATGGTCATGGTGGAGGCCTGCAGTGGCCTGTGACAGGGTGAAGTCTCTGAAGGCAAGATAACACTGCAGCTGAGGGCACTAGATCTCACTCAGAGTTTCAAGGCAACAACCATCAACCTTAGAGCAAAGGTTAAACAAAGATTTACTTCTTGAAATGTCTTTGTTTAATTTTCTCAAGGCCTTGCTCACTTTCACAATTTTTTGCCTCAGCTCTTCCCTGAACTTCTCTCCATGCCCCCTGATGTGTGATATACACAGTAACTAGAGGGCAGTTTGGAGAAATCTTATCTTAGCCACAAGATCTCTGACCTTCCCAGGCCCCCATGTACCATATTACTTTGTCTATTGTCTTTTTCTATTTTAAAGAGAAAAGGAAAAAAAACCCAAAATAACAACAATGAAGACACAAAAAAGCAATTGAAAACAATAAAAACAAATACAGGATTTGAAAACAAGATGAGAGGAATTAATAATCGTTGTTATATTGCATATTGTTATCTTCAATGAAGTTGCTCAGATTACCAGATATAAGAATGCAAGATTGATCAATTAAAGAGAATAACAAGTAATAAAAAATTAGAAATGATACAGAGCTTCATTAAACAAATTAATAGGAATTCAGCAGTGGTTGTTATGTTGCATATTGTTGTCTTCAGATTAGTTGTTCCAGGTATAAGCATGCAAAACTGGTCAAGAGAAAAAAGAAAAAGAAAAGTTTAAGCATTATCTGCTCCTTTCAGTAAACCAATAGACATCAGCAATATACTTAACTATCCTTCTATATATACATATATAGACTATATATATACTTTATATATATAAAGACTATATATATAGTCTTTTAATTTTAAAGTAAAAATATCAAAAACAAAGTAACAAAAGCAAAGGCACAAACAAGACAGTTTCAAAGTAGTTATTCAAACAACCAGACACAGGCATGCAAGATCCTTTCATCAAATCAATACTAATTAGTAGTACAATTACCATAGCCATCCTATGTATATAAATATACCTACTTTTCCCATTTCTTCTTTTCGTTTTTCTCTTTGCCCTCATCCCAGTTGTTCCTTCCTATTCAAGCAGTTTCTTTCCCCTTCACAATATCTACTGTACTCTTCAGATTGGATTCACTCTTTCAGGTTCTTATACAAGGTGTCTATCGTCTGTTATCTTTCGCCATACACTTGTCCATATGACTGGGAGACTGGCCAGATCCCGGGTTTGAGTCCATCTGTAGCAGTGCACAAGCATGCGCTGTGTTCTGATTTTGTTACTATTTGTCCTTCAGCCTCATGGACACTGACTGGGTAAGTCTTGCTGATGTGTACATTAAAGACCCCAATCTCTGCTCTAGGGACTTTAAACCATTTAGAGCCAGTGTTATGTTACTGAGCAATGTGAGACAAGAACAAAAAGACTGTCATCTTGAATTTTCCTTTGGAGAAATTTGTTGTAAAGGGCACTCAGTTTGGTTTTGTTTTTCTTTGCTTGTTTGATTTCCTTTGCTTAAAATCTAAGGGAGTAACTCAGTCTTAATACCATCCTAGAGCCCACTGGGGTGCATCTTGGCTGACTGGTCAGTTTATAACTATATGACTAAGGACAAGATGATTTTCTTTTATCCTACTGGTAGCCTTTAAAATAAAAAAGACATAAAAATAGGTCCTGGATATAGCATCAGACAAAGTTTAATTCAAACTCATGAAGGTAAATTATCCCTGGAATTCCTAAAAGCAGTTTTGGTGAGGATACCCGCAATGATTCCACATTCTTGTCAGGAATTTCTCGCATACCCTTTCGACATCACTGAACTCAAATAACACCTTATGGTCTCTAATTTTTATTCTTATTAAAGTGTACAAAAACTGGCTCAGGAAACAAAGATTTTTTTAATCAAGATAACTATATGTGTTTTCTGCTATTTTTATTAGTGTTTTGATTACTTAGAAAAACTGAATTAAAAAAATTAGGGTTTTTGTTTAAGCACCAGTTTTAAAATCTGCTGAATGGTCACTTTATAACCCTAAATGGTTAAATGTGGTATATAATAGATTAAACAAACAATTATTTAAATACAGAGATATGTAATATATGGTACTAATACAAATATTATACAAATTTTATAAAATCTTTAAAAACCTGATGGTTCTTGTGAACAAATGGACTTAGTAGACCTTTAAAAAGTGTTCCACCCAACAACATTAGAATACACATTGTTCTCTGCTGCACATGGGACATTCTGTAAAATAGACCATACACTAACACATAGACCATGCTTAAGTAAATGAAAAGGAATTGAAATTATCCCATGCATACTATGAGACCATAGTGCAATAAAACTGGAAATTAATGACAAGATAAATCACAAAAACTAAGAAAACAATACAAAGAATTAATGAATCAAAGAGTTGGTTCTTTGAAAGAACAAATAAAATTGATAACCCCCTAGCCAACTTTATCAAAAAAGGAACAAAAATCTCAAATTCATGCAATATGGAATGAAAGGATGAAAACACTACAGATCCTATAGAAATTCAGAAGATGATCAATATCTACTTTGAAAATCTTTACTCTCACAGGATCAAAAACACAGAGGACATGGACAGATTCCTAGATACATATGAATTACCAAGCCTGAATGAATAAGATACAAATATCCTGAATAACTCAATATCAGCCAATGAAATAAAAAATACAATAAAAATATAATAAAAAGCTTCCCAACAAAGAAAAGCCCTGTTGGATTTGCAACTGAATTCTATAAGAAATTTAGAGAAGACTTAACTCCAATTTTTCTCAAATTCTTTAATGAAATAGAAAGGGGAAGAATTCTCCCTAACTCATTCCTGGAGGCAAGTATTACCCTGATACTGAAACTAGAAAAAGACCTAACCAAAAATGAGAACTACAGGCCAATCTCCTTAATGAACATAAAAGCAAAAGTTCTCAATAAAATACTAGCAAGCAGACTGCAGCAAATCATCAAGATTATACATTACCACCAAGTGGGAGTCATCCCAAGAATGCAGGGATGGTTCAATATACATAAATCAATTAATGTAATACACCACATCAATACAGCCAAAGAAAAAAATCACACGATCATCTCAATAGATGCAGAAAAAGCTTTTGATAAAGTCCAACACTCGGTCATGATAAAAACCCTACAGAAAATAGGAATAGAGAGTCTTTACCTCACTCTGATAAAAGCTATCTATGACAAACAGCCAACATCATACTAAGTGGACAAAAATGGAAAACTTTCACTTTAAAATAGAACAAAACAAGGATGTCCACTGTCACCACTCCTATTCAATATAGTTCTGGAAGTATTAGCTAGAGCAATTAGACAAGAGAGAGAAATAAAAGGAATAAGGATAGAAAAGGAAGAAGTGAAATTATCATTACTCACAGATGACATGAAACGCTACATAAAAGACCCTAAAAACTCTACCAAAATGCTTATAAATTTAATAACTAAATTCAGTAGCATAGCTGGATATGAAGTCAACCCTAAAAAATCAATAGCATTCCTGTACACAAACAATAAACACACTGAGAGAGAAATTAGGGAAACCACATCTTTCACAATAGAATTTTAAAAAATGAAATACTTAATAATCAGTCTAACAAAGGAAGTAAATGATCTATACAGCGAAAATTACAGTACTCTGTAAAAAGGGATTGAAGAGGATTTCAGAAGATGGAAAGCTATTCCTTTCTCATGGGTAAGAAGAATCAACACTGTGAAAATGATCATACTCCCAAAACTATTCTCTTTTTTTTTTTTTGGCGGTACTGGGGATCAAACTCAGGACCCTGCGCTTGCTAGGCAGGCGCTTATTCCACTGAGCTATATCCCCAGCCCCCACATACTCCCAAAACTGTTGCACAGATTCAATGCAATCCCAATCAAAGTACCTTTAGTATATCTTACAAATCTAGAGAAGACATTCCTAAAATTCTTATGGAACCAGAAGAGGCCTAGAATAGCAAAAGCAATCCTGGGCAACAAAAGAAAGGCAGAAGGCATCACAATCCCTGACTTGAAATTATACTACACTACAAAGCTACTGTGATAAAATCAGCATGGTACTGGTGAAAAAACAGACCTGAGCATCAGTGGAGCAGGTTAGAAGATGCAGACGCAACTACAAACACACTTGGCCACCTTATCTTTGACAAAGGGGCCAAACGTGCTCACTGGAAGACAGATAGCCTCTTTAACAAATGGTGCCTGAAAACTGGCTTTCCACATGCTTAAGACTAAAACTAGACCCATGTCTATCACCATGCACTAAACTAAAGTCACAATGGATCAAAGATCTGAATATTAAAACAGAAACACTAAATCTACTGGAAGAGAAAGTAGGTAGAAATTTTGAAGACATAGGCATTGGCAGAGAGTTCATGAACAAAAACCGAACTGCATGGGGAATACTTCAAAGAATCAACAACTGGGATCTCAACTTATTGAAAAGCTTTTGCACATATAAAGAAATCACCAACAGAGTGTAAAGAAAACCCATGAAATGGGAAATTTTAGCTGACTGTCCCTCAGACAAAGGACTTCTATCTAGAACTTATAAAGAAAAAAATTAAGGTCCCCAAACTTCAAAGACCCAATCCAAAAATGGGCACCTGACATGAATACACACTTCTCAGATGAAGAAATACAAATGGCAAATAAATTAAAAATTATTCAATATCATTGGTTATTCAAGAAATGTAAATTAAAACAACACAGATTCCATCTCATCCCAGAAAGAATGGCTATCATTAAGAAATCAACCAACAACAAATGCTGGCAACCGCGGCTGCTCCGCAGTTGGCCCCGCGGCTGCTCTGCTGTGGGCCCCACGGCTGCTCCACTGTGGGCCACGCAGCTGCTCCACTGAGGGCCCCGCTAAGGGCACCTCACGGACTGGACCCGCCCCCACCCATAGCATGGCGACGGGGTGGAGCCAAGCGGTCCGCTGTGAGCATATGTGCTTTTCCACCTCCAACCATGGCAGTTTGTATACACCCATGTATGTTATAGTATAGTCTGAGGCAGCTTTATCTCTTCCCAAGGCGAGAGTCCAGGGGTATAGATAAACCCAGGAGTACAGTTATTATCACAGGGAAGATGACTGATTGAGTGGTGGGGCCACGGAGATGAGGGAGGAGAAAAATTGAATGATCAATTGGGCCATCATCTGTGTAACTGAGTAACAAAGGTGAAGGTAACATTATGTTGGACAGCATCCAGAGCTAATTCCCTTCTATGTTCTCTATAATTCTGTATTTCCTCAATCGTTTTTGTATTAACAGAAGTGAAGATAACTTTATATTATACAGCATTCAGTACAAATTCCCTACTATCTTCTCTTTAATGTTTTGTGTTAACTATTGTGAAGATAACATTATGTAATACAACATCCAGTGCTAATTTCCTTCTATATACTGTATAATTTTGTCATATGTCTCTATTCTTTTGTCTTTAAAATAAAATTAACAAAAAACCAAAAACAACAACAAAAAAATGCTGGCGAGGCTATGGGGAAAAAGGAACCCTTCTCCACTGCTCGTGGATGTAGATTGGTGAAACCACTGTGGAAGTCAGTGTGGAGAATCCTCACAAAACTAAGATTAGAGTTCCCACTTAGCCCAGTTATTCCCCTTCTGGGTATTTTCCCAGAAGAATTAAAAACATACAACAGCGATATATGTGCACCCATGTTTATAGCAGCAAAATTTGTCATAGTTAAATCTTGGAAATAACCCAAATGCCCATCAACTGAGGAATGAATAAAAAAGATGTGGTATTTTTATACAATGGAGTATTACTCAGCTATAAAAAAATAAACTTGAAGCTTTTATAGATAAGTGGATGAAACTAGAGACCATATTCATAAGTGAAATAAATCAGGCCCACATGTGTAAACATTGTATTGTCTCCCCAGTGTAAGAACGTGAAAGACTGAAAGAGTCAATAAAATTCAAAATGTACAATAGATATTATGAAAAGGAAAGAAACTGCTAAAAGGAGGGAACAACTGGGATGAGGGAAAGGAGAAAAAGAAAGAAAGAAGGAAGGGAAAAAATATATATGGACAGCTGGGATAACTGTACTGCTGAAGTCTAACGATTTATTGAAAGGAACAGTTAATGCCTAATTTTTATTTATTTATTTTCTTTTTGACCAATTTTGCATGTTTATGTCTGGTAATCTGAATGACTAATTTGAAGACAACAATATGCAATATAGCATTGGTGAATTCCTTTCTTCCTGTGTGGTGAAAATCTGTATCGTTTCTAATTTTTTTTGTTTTTATTTTTTATTCTCTTTAATGCTTGATCAATCTTATGTCTGGTAATCTGATCAACTTCTTTGAAGATAACAGTATATAATATAACAACCAATGATAATTCCTATCATTTTGTTCTGAAACCCTGTATCATTTTTATTATTTTTGCCTTGTTTTGTTTTTGTCTATGTTGTTGGTATTTTGCTACTCTTCTTTTTCATTATTCTCTTTAAAATAAAAGATCTGATAGTTAATCATACTGTTATCTTAAAATGCCATGTACAGTTAAACAAGTAGATTGCCAGTTGCTAAACTCTCATTAATATTCCAATCATGGCTCTGCTAAGTGTTTGTCATTCACAGTTTTGATTCTTCTCTGCAGCATTTGCAGTCAGATTCACGGAAAAGGCTCTGGCAAGTACTGCAGACAAATTGAGTTTCCTTTGGTTATCTTTGGTAAACATTTACAGAACTAAAAATTATTACAAACTGAATTTATTTTGCTCTTGGTCTTATATTTTACTTTCAAAAGTTTGTAACTGTTGCCTTGCAAAATTCTGTAAAAGTGCTACTTCTGGGAAAATGAACTTGTGCAAGGTTTTAAAATGCTTGCCATCACCTACCAAACAGGTAAGATCAAACCCTACTGGGTGTGGTGCCACATGCCTATAATCCCCATACTCAGGGGGCTGAGGTGGGAGGATCATCTAAATTTCAAGGCCAGCCTGGGCTACATGGCAAGAACTTGTCTCAAACAAACAGCTGCGGTTAAACTTAGCCTAAGGGCCACTCCTTCTGAACCCCTTTGTTGCTCAAATGTGGCTGAGGTAGTTATGGCATAGACTTCCCCTTTCCAGGGGAGCCAGATAAGACCAACAACTGTGAGAGCATCCTAACAAAAAGGACACTAAAAATCTACTTTCAGGATGATTGATCATCGATGCCTTCAGAGAAACGCCCACAGAGACAAGTAAAAAAGTTGTCAAAACCAAGAAGTCAGTTGTGTTATAAAGGAAGGATTTCTTATGTATGAGAGCCTGATGAAAATCATTACAAAGGCTTTCCCAGAATCATATTTGTCCTGAGTTAGTCTGAGACTGATCTAACGGCCCTACCATTAAAAATCCAGATCTTAAGGTGTTCATAGGCAAAAGTTTTATTGAGCAAGGATCACAAAGGACAAGGGACACAGTTACTAGTACAGATGAAATAATCAATGTTGAGGTCTTCACTAAGCCTTCTGCTTTCAGGTGCATTGGTCCACATCTGTTCAACTTACTTTTAAAAAGTATAAATTAATTTAATTTAATTTTTTTTATTAGTACATGTTTGCTAAATGTGTGTTCTAGA
This sequence comes from Dinomys branickii, assembly GCA_004027595.1. NCBI lineage: Eukaryota > Metazoa > Chordata > Mammalia > Rodentia > Dinomyidae > Dinomys > Dinomys branickii. Next base: position 15,208 of record PVLD010028179.1, read on the forward strand.
CTCCAGCAGTTTTAAGAAAAGCCAGTAGATCACCCAGTAATTCCAATTCATCCCAATCCAAGAGCCTATGCCACTGTTACTGTCTCCTTCAGAACAGACAGTGAGAGATTTTTTATAACTCTCAGGGTGGGTAGGGATGACATTTATATGTCAGCTTTAAGAAGCTGTAGAACAAGATATCTTTGGCCTTGCTCCATAAGAATAAGGAAGATAGAACCTCTCAGGGGGCGATAAGAGAGCCATGGGCCACTGTGGTAGAGCAAAAGGCTAAGACAACAAAATACCTGGGCACAGTAAGCTATTACCCTTGGTAACACGGCAGATCGCTTCTCTACCCTTGTGTTCTTTGTGACAGACCCATCATAAGACTCTGATGAAACCATGATGCACATTTTTTACACAAAATGAGGGGATTATGCTGGGTCCACACACCTGTAATCCCAGCAGTTGGGAAGCTGAGGCAGAAGGATCACCATGAGTTTGAGACAGGCCTGGGCTACATAGTGAGACCCTGTTTCAAAACAAACAGCCAAAAAAAAAAAAAAAAGAAAAAAAGAAAGAAAGAAAGAAAGAAAAGAAAAAAGTGAAAGGATTATTAAACCCTCTAGCTTCACTTGCCCTTTGTTGATTTAAGGGTCACTAATTTTGGAGGTCACATAGCTGGGTAATACATTATTAGTTTCCCGCTACCTTTTCTGTAGGTAACACCTCTGATGTTGGATTATGTTAAGTTGCTTCGGTTACTTCTCAGGGACCTGAGGTCTGCTTTTACTAAAAACCCTGATTTCACTTAAGCCTACAGATATCCAATGGGTAACTAGCATAGGATAAAAAGGTTTAATCCCTCTGTCTTCATGTTGTGTCGGTCCCCTTGGCTGCCTTAGCTCTTGTTTCAGATTCTCATCAGCTGTGCTCACGGACATGTTGATTTTTTTTTTTTTTTTCAGTACTGGGGATTGAACTCAGGACCTTGCACTTGCCAGGCAGTTTCTTATTCCACTGAGCTATATCCCCAGCCTGGACATGTTGATTAATTAAATAATGTTTTGTCCAAGACTCTGATGCAGGGCTACTTTGGCCTATTGCATCTTGAGGTGGTGCATGTTTACTTTTTTCTCTCTTTTTTCTACCCTTACTCTTATGTTTTTTCAGTAGCCCTGTCATAAGGCTCAGATCCACAAGGCTGGGGTATTTTGCACAAGATAATGATGTTAGTGACATAAAAATTCAACAGTCTCTTGGACAAGTTGGCCATGAGAACTTGGAGGTCGTAAGAAGAAACATCTTTTGAAACTATCTCAGGCCAATGAAAACTTACTGGACTTTAGTCCACCTCATCAAATCAATCAGACGAGATCAGGCACATTGAGGCTGGTATGTTGTAGACATCAAATCAATCAAAACTTGCTATTGCTTCGGTTCTGTGAGCAGCTTGGTCCCTTGCTTGAGTGATGCGGACTTTGTTTAGTTGAAGTCCCAGTTCAGCTGAACTCCTCCCACCCCATGAAAAGTCTTGCCCGTGTACATGCTTGCGACATTCGGCTTGTTCTCATCTCACTTTCTACCATCTCTGTGTCAAAAGATTTTATCTGCTGTCATTAGGGGGCACCTAGAGATTCTAGACAGGCATTTGTGCCACTGAGCTATCTCCCCAGCTCCGCCTAGAGATTCTGAGAGTGAGGTAGGAGAGTGTGTTCTCCAAAAATAAAGCAGAGAGATTGGTGGGAAAGGTCAGGGGCTGGGAGAGGCAGGGGAGGAGGAGGAAAAGGCCAGCAAGGGAGGAAACAGAGTGTGAGGGGGGTGGGCTGCGGCCCCCTGAGGGCTATTCCAGGTCTGGTCCCTGGAGGATGGGGTTAGGGAATTCTCAAAGTCTTCCTACTCAGAGCTCTCCAGACAACAGGCAAGGTTAGGCCAAGGAGGGGGCAGCAATGGTGTCTTTGTGTCAGAGTTGAAACTCTGAGGGGGTGGGATGTGTGGGATTGGGACAGCTGAGAGCAAGGGGATGGGCTCCTCTCTCCGGCTCTAGAACCTGAGAAGACTGCTGGAGACCTGAGGATGCACATGTGGGGGGAAGATGTGGAAGGGGTGAGCATCGAGGGTCTCATTTCCCCTTGTTTCCTGGGCCACGTTGGGAGGAAAGTGCAGTGGGGGCTGGGCTTCACATTCACACAAGGTGGACACCTGAAGGTGGCACTGGCACTTCTGATGGGTGCTGCTATGGTGTGTGTGTGTGTGGGGTGCAGAGCAAAAGCGTGCCAGGACAATCATGTGTGTGTGTGTGTGTGTGTGTGTGTGTGTGTGTGTGTGAAGGGGCTAGAATCAGACACATAGGTGCATGCACACACACATGCACACACATGTATAACACACATGCACATATGCGTGCATGCATGCATACACACACACACACACACACATGCACGCATGCATGGCTTCCTCTGGCTTCCTTCAGAACAAGTTGGAGGAACAAAGCTGCAAAGCAGCCCAGGCTGGTGGGTCTCACTTAGGAGGCATGTGCCCAGTACATGGGCAGCGCTGCCTGGCCACAAAAGCATGGCTGTATCTGGGGACAGCACCCAGGTGTTCAAGATGAGGACAGGCTAGACTGATCCAATCCTCAGGCCAGAGTTATGGGCCAGTTGTTTGCCACTTGATGGACATGGGCTTGCTCCAGGAAAAGAAGACATCACATCACAGAGAGCAGGTTCCCCAGTTTATTGGGAAATGGGCAATCAGGCCAGAGAGTCATGGGAAGCAGCTCCCCCACCGTGCTCTGAAAGGGAATGCCCTGCAGCTGGGGAGGGGTGGGTCCATCCTGGCAGCTGGTCCTTTCAGCAGAGAAGTGGCTGGTGGGAAGGGCCCAGTAGTGTATTCTCAGAACACAAGGGGAAAAGCCGCCAAAGCACTGCTGAGCTCGGCTAGGGACACAAGTAGTGGCAGATTGGGCAGGTGGGAGGGGTTTCTCTGGCTCTCTTTTCTGGATGCCTAAAACCTCCCCTGGCAGATGGACCCCCCTCCGCAGGGTGCACACAGGCCGGTGCTCACTGCCACGTTCCCAGTGCAGGGGGCGCTGCAGACACTGCCCGCCACGGGCCTGGAGCCGGACACGCAGAGGTCCCCACACACGACCCCACCTCGGGAGCTACTGACACCTGCAAGAAGAAGACCAAGGTCAGGAGCCCTGGCTGGTGGCCATCCCAGGGAGCAAGCCTCCTTCCTGTGCCCCATCTGATGTGTGCAGCCCTCCAGGATGCACAGCGAGCCTTCAGGTCTAGATCTGAGGCTGTGGAGGGACCTGGTCTGGAGCAGGAGCCTTAGCCTGGTCCTGGCTCATCCCTCCTCTCTGGGCACAGCTTTCCTACTTATCCGGGGTGGGGATTATACTGAGTGACATCTGAGGTTCCTTCCTGAAGTGGCATCTTTCTCTCTCCATCTCATTCATGCTGTGAGGTTTTTCCTGCAAGCTAATCTCAGTCTTTCCTGCTGCATGACCAGCTATGTCCCCTGACTGGGGTATTGTTGGGAACACTCCTCCCAGAGTCTCTGTACAGCCACAGGCAGGAAGGCCTGTTGTTGCTAAACCTATAATTTCCCTTTTCAGGATTTAAGATACTTACAGACATTTACAGCTCCAACGCCTTCACACAGCCTGAAAAGGTGGAGAGGGGTAGAGGAGGGAAATCAGAACGAGAGCATCAAGTTTCTCACAGGCACCAAAATGGCTCATTGCAGGGCTGTCTCTGATCTATATTCATGCCTCAGTGCAATTTAGGAAAACATGGTCTTCTGATGGCAAACAGGGTTTCTCATTTGTCTTATCTGGGTGCCTCTGCCCAATGTACATCTTTAACAACCATACCTGGGAACCCTGCATAGGCCAACTTTGGGATGTGAAAGTCCTCTTTGACATGAAAGGCCAAAGACAGAGTTTGAACAGTAACTCTACCATAGCCAAGTGATGGCCTAGATCTAAGGGTATGGATCTTAGAAGAATGTGAGGATGTTCTGAACTGAGTTGCAGGGCGTCTAGGTTCTTATCCCAGCAGGACCCTGAGTTCACTGGGACTCTGGATATCACAGTGGCATCAGCCTTGCAAGAAAAGGGAACTTCTCCCAGTTCCAGGCCAGTGAGATGAGACCTGAGATCCAATCATCCCAAAGTCTAGGCTGCGATTATTTGTGGGGTGAGACACAGACAAGAAGTTGAAAGTGGGCTGGTTTATGCAGAAGAGTGCAGAGGGTAGCTGGGCTGGCTCACCTCTGCTCCTCGCCCTCCAGCAGGCGCTTGTAGGTGGCGATCTCAATGTCCAGGCCCAGCTTGGAGTTCATCACCTCCTGGTACTCCCTGAGCAGGCAGGCCATGTCCTGCTTGGCCTTCTGCAGGGCCTCCTCCAGCCCGGCCAGCTTGCAGCGGGCATCGTTGAGGGCCGCCTCACCCTGCTGCTCTGACTGGGTCACCGCAGTCTCCAGCTTGGTGTTCTGGGGGCCCAGGAGAGAAGGAAGTGAGTTATGCTCCATGGAGTTCCAGGTTCATTACCTGGATGT
>PVLD010028180.1:0-19751 GCA_004027595.1 Dinomys branickii
CCTGCTTGATGCTGGAGTGAGAAGGGCGTGGTGTCGTGTGAGCCACCTCCATCTGCAGCTCTCTCTTGCTGTTGTGCTCCAGTTCCCGTTTGTTCCTTGGCTGGATCCCTGGGAGTTGCTGTGGCTCTGATGTGGGTGCCGATGCACCCCACCGCTCCCCACTGGCAGCCGCCCACAGAGTGACAATGGTGTGTTAAAGTTCCCTGTTATGATTGTGTTGCTGCTTATTTCATTTTTTATGTCTGTTAAAATTTGTCTTAGATAGTTGAGTACTCCTGTGTTTGGTGCATAGATGTTTGTGATTGTTATCTCTTCTTCTTGAAGCTTTCCCCTCACAAGTATGTAGCAACCTTCTTTATCTCTTTTGACTGTTCTTCATTTAAAGTTCATGTTGTCTGCAAACAGAATAGTGACACCCACTTTTTTCTGTGTTCCTGTCATGTGGAGTATTGTTTTCCATCCTTTAATTTTCAGTCTATGATTTTCCTTTTGAGATAAATGTGTTTCTTGTATATAGCATATAGTTGGATTTTGTTTCTTGATCCATTCTGCTAGTCTTGTTTTGGTTGGTGCATTGAGACCATTTACATTGATGTGCACTGGCTTATCTTTGTTTATCATGTTATTTTCCTGCTGTTGGGTCCTCCTTTTTCCCTTTGTTTAATTGCTTGCTATGCTTGGTGGTTTCTTTCTATTGTTGTGCTTGAAGTTGTGGTCTGTTTTATCTCTTTCTAGAATATCTTTTAGTATTCTTTGTAGGATTCATTTGGTGTTCATTAATTTCTTCAGTTGTCCTTTATGATGAATATATTTATATCTCCATTTAATTTCAAGGATATCTTTTCAGGGTACATCAATCTGGCTTGGAAGTTGTTTTCTTTCAGTACCTGAAATACTTCACTCCCAGCTCTTCCTGGCTCGATGGTTTGTGTTGAGAAATCTGCCATGATTTTGATGGGCTTTCCTTTATTGGTGATCTGTTTCTTTTCTCTAACAGTTTTTAGTATTCTGATCTTTTGTTGAGTTTCTGGGATCTTAATCGCTATATGTCTGGGTGTAGATTTATTTTGGTTATGATTAACTAGAATTCTCTCCACTTCCCTTATCTGTATGTCTGATTCTTTTTCCATGCCTGGGAAATTTTCTGCTTTTATTTCTGCAAATAGTCTTTTTATGTCATTTGAATTGATACCTGCTGTTTCTTTTGATATCTGTTAATCTTACATTGTTTTGCTTTGCTCTGCCTTTCAGTTGTTGAATTGTTATTTCCTTGTTCCTTGTTGTTTTTAAGAGATCCCTCCTTTCACGTTCATTAATGGCAATGCTGTCTTCAAGGTCTGAAAGTCTATCTGCAGCTTCATTCAGGCAGTTTTGCCAGCTTTTGATGGAATTTTTCATTTCCTAGATATCTATTTGAATCTGTTTCATGCATTTTAGTTTTTTCTATATTATTCACTTGAGGTTTCCATGAGTTGTCTGTGTTCTTGTATTTTCTTATCAATATCATCTTTGGATATGCTGAACGATTCTTTTATTATTGTTGTCATTTCTATTTTTACCCGAGACATTATTTCTGATCTGATGTCTTTTATGGCCTGATGGAGTTGTTTCTTTACTTCAGTTGCTATCATTTCAGAAATTTAAGGTATAAGACTTCAAGGCTCTTCTGTGTTGATGTCTACTTGAATTGTTCTGGCTGGTGTGGAGTACTGAGATTGTATTTTGCTCCTCTGCTTTGTCATTTCTGAAGATCCAGAGGTTCCCTGGAGTGCAGCCTCACTCTCTCAATTATGTGTGAGTGGCAGGGTGTCTGAATATCCCCAGTTCTCAGTGCAGCTCCTGTGCTGGTGATTGGTGGCAAGGTGGGGTCCCAGATGCTCCCGAAATTTTCTTGCATTTACTTGGCACCCAGTCGTGTGTTGGAAGGCTGGTGGAGGCTCAGTGGAGTTCCTGAAGCTGTCTAGGATTTTGCCTGGCTTCCACAAGAGTAGAGGGGATGCAGGTCTTGGTTACTGAGGCTTCGGATATTGCCCAGGGTAGAGCCTGCTTCCCACCAGCAGAGAAGGGTGAGGGTGGACTTCCCATGGCTGCAGACTGTGTCCTAGTTTTTGCTGGTCTCCCAAGGGCATGCGGATTGTTTTGGGAGTGACCATTGAGGTTCCAGAAGTAATGCAGTGCTGCACGTGCCTCACATACTAGTGGGGGAGCCATGGGAGTGGCTCACTGGGGCTCCTGAAGACGTCTGGGTTTCAGCCCAGCACCTGCAGATGTACCATGGGTGTGATGAGTAGCCACTCAGGCACACTTTTATTGTGTTCTTAAAAGTAATTCTCCTTTAGAAAAATTGAGAGAATCATTTATTCAGGAAAATTTGAATACGTATAGGTGCCTGACAGTGTATAAAGAGGCTTTTGAAATGTTTGTGTCCTCTTGATTTCAGAAATTTGTGCAACTGTTAATTTAGAAAACTAGAACCCTTTTGCTGTGGTTTCCACCTGTGGTACGTGGATCAAAAGATACAACAAGACGCACATAGCCCTGAACTGGAGGGCTGCAAGCAGGGAGACAAGTATGTGGAGGTGCTGAAATGAGGGCGGGAGGTGGGCTGCGCTCCACAGTGGCACCGACATTTCTTGTCCATAAAGAGATCAAGGAGTGACTGCGATCTACGGAAGGGGACAGATGTGACAAAGATTGTGGTCAGTTTCATTTCACGTAGGCAATACTCAGTGTGCCATGCGGGGGAAGGGAAGGGAGGTGGTAGCAGTATGACAAGTTATTCATGGGAATTTTACAGTAGAAAGAAGAACTGTTGCAGGCAAATATTGTAAAACTCTGAGTGAGACTGGGGATGGCTTGAGAGGGGTTGCAGATTGGCAGAGAGAGGGGTGAGGAGACCAAGGAAAATGTGCACCATGGATTACAAGAGTGGTCAGCAAACCCTTTGAGTAAAAGCCAGATACAAAATAAATATGAGTAATTTATCATCCCAATGAGTAGTGAACCATGTTCCCTGAAAGAATTAAAGTGCCCAGATATCCTTATGTAAAGCAAAAGGGGGTATTGTGAGACTGAAAATTACTTTTTTGAGTTTTATCTTTTATATACAACTTTACTTACAATATTTCTATTCTTTGAAGTTCAGCAAGGTTCAGGACAACATGAAAAATGCATTTCTAAGATTCGTACATTTGCTGACTCAGTACCTTCTTCCATGTACTACTCCATATAAAAAGTCCAGTTATCCAAGCAGATTGTCACTCATCTCTTAGAAAGTTACCTGCTATCAACCTTGGTGGCGTATTTTGGTCTGAGTACATTGTCTTTCTTGCATTCCATGACTCAAAGTATCATACTGCCCTCATTTGCAGACTCCCGTGTGCCAACGGCAGAGCACTGTTCTTCTAGGAAGTACTTCTTTTTCCCTAGTACATTCTGTCTAATGTAATGACTATATTCCTCATGGGGAGTTGGTACCTGTACATATAAGGGGTCTCATTTAATTCAGGGTCACCTTTATTCCGTCCCCTCTCCCTTTATCTCTATGTTCCACTCTTATCTGCAACAGAACTGCATCCACATTCTCTAGTCTCTAAGCTTTACTATTTAAATTTTTTTTTTGAGACGGGTTCTCACTATGCAGTTCAGGCTGGCTTTAAGCTCACTTTTAGGCCAGGCTGGTCACAAACTCACAACAGTCCTCCTACCTCAGCCTCCCGAGTGCATGCCCAGCTATTTAAATCATTCATACTTGGGTTTCTGAAATAGACAAACCATGTGCTATCTAACCCTTTGTGCCTGGTTAGTTTGAATCAGTGTTATGGTGTCAATAGAGCATTCATTTTCCTGCAAAGGACTCAAATTCATCCCTCTTTATTGCTGAGTATTACTCCATTGTGTATATTTACCAAATTTTCTTAATCCATTTATCTATTGATGGATGTGTAGGTTGCTTCCAAGATCTAGCTGTTATTTGCTGCTATAAATAGGGATATGCAAGCATCCCTGTAAAATGATGTCTTTAACTTTTGGAGAATGATATCTAGAAGGGAGATAATGGGATCAAATGGGATTACCAATTTTAGTTGTTTGAAGATTCGACATATTGATTCCCAGTAATTGTCATAGTTTCTTTTCAGACCATATATTTAGAAGATTTGCTTCTCCACACACACATCCTCACTACAATTTGCTGTTCTTTTGAGTTCTTGGTGATATTGACTCTTTGTGGAGTCTGATGAAATCTCAGTGTTACTTAAATTTACATTTCTCTGATGGCAGAAATGTTAAATATTTTTTCATATTTCTATTGGCCCTTTATATTTTTTCTTCTGTGTGGTGTCTACTCATTTCAGTTGTCCATTTTTATTGAGTCTTTAATTTGGGGGATATAATGTCTTTGGTTCTTTATATATTTTAAATATTAGTTACCAGTCCAATGAGTAGCTGCGCATATTTTTTCATTCTGTAGCTTGTACCTTTACTCTGTTGGTGTTTTCTTTGCTGTACAGAAGGTTTTTAAATTGAAACCATCTGAATTGTTGAGTTTTTTGGTATTTGTTGTACAGTGTGACTTCTGTTCAGAGAGTCTTTGCCTATGCCTGTGTCTTCAAGCATTTCACCTGCTTTATCTTCCAGCAGATCAAGTGTTTCTGTTTTAATATTTAGGTCTTTGCTCCATTTTAAATTTGTTTAATTTTAATTTGAGAGGTAAACATCTAGATTTAACATGTATGTTGATAACAGGTTTCCCAGCACCATTTGTTAAAGAGGCTGTCTTTTCACCAGCATGTGCTTTGGGTCACATTGTCAAAAATCAGATGGCTGAGTGCTCCTGGAGATGCTTCTGCATCCTCTCTTCTCTGCTGTTGGTTCACATGCCTGGGTTGAAGCCAGTGATTTGTTGCTTTCATCAGTATACCTTTGTAATACAGCTTGATATGTAAGAGTTTGATATCTCTGGCTTGTTTCTTGTTACTCAGTATTGCTTTTGTGACTGTTAAGATCCAACATAAATTTAAGGGTTGATTTTCTTAGTTCTGTGAAGAATGCTATTGGTATTTTTATTAAGACTGCATGAAATCTATGCAGCATTTTTCATGGTGTGGGCATTTCGACAACATTAAGCCTGCCTATCCAGACACTGGGTCTTCCTATTCATTTATTGATGTTCTCTGCAATCATTTTCAGGTCACTATAGTTTTCATTATACAAGTGTTTCACTTCCTTGGCTAGATTAATCTCTAGGTTTTAAGATTTTAGACTTTTTGAAATTCTAACTTATCAGAGTATATATTTTTGAAGTACTCAGAGTCTTTTGAATTTCAGGAGTATCTGTCATTATTCAACCTATTGTTTTCTAATTGCAATGATATTGGTCTTTTCTTACCTTTTGGTAAATTTGGTGAAGTTTGTCTATTTTATTTATCCTTTCAAAGAACCAGCTTTTTAATTCATTACATCTTTATAATTATTTCAGTCTTAATTTCTTTTCTCTCTTTACAATTTGGTTTCTTGTACTATTGTAGGTTTTGGTTATTGTTTGTAGGTTTGGTTATTTTACTGGGGTGAAGAAGTGCATCACAGGTCATTTGCGGGGAGTGATTTTTTCATGTGGGCATTCGTAGCTGTAGACATCCCACTTAGCACTGCTTTTATTGTGCCCTATATGCTCTTGTTCTTCATACTGGCAATATTCTTGGAACTGTTTAGCTGCTTCTGTGTTTTTTTTTTAATTTTAAAAATCGAAGAATGAAAACATGTTAACAAACAGGCAGCCATTTTCAAAATAACACAAGAACAATACAAGCAATACTGAATTACAGACAAGGTGACAGGAAATTAATAATGGTTGATGTATTATATTGAGATCTTCAAAGTGATTTCTCAGAAAAGCAAATATAGACATGCAAGGTTGATCAAACAATTAGTCATCAACTGTTCCTTTCAATAAAGCAATAGAAGTCAGTAGTACAACTATGTTAGCCATCCTGTGTATACATAAGTACATAGTTTCCCCTTTTCTCTTTTCTCTCCACTGCTTCTGTGACTCATGAAAGTTTAAGATTGTATTGTTTACATCAGTGTGGTTTCTTTTGCCCTTGATATCCATTTCTATTGTGCTGTGATTTGATAGTATTGATCATATGATGAGATCATATTGATCTTTTTATATTTATTTAAACAAGCTTTATGGTCAGTTTTTGAAAAAATTCCATGTTCTGTAGAGAAGAATATGTATTCTGTATGTTTGAACACTCTATAATTTCTTAAATCATTTTGTTCCAAGGTGCATTTCAACACCAATTGTTCTTCTTTCTTTTTAAAATTTAAAAAAAATTTACTTTTAGAGGTAAAAAAAAAAAACATGTTAACAAACAGAAAGACATAAACAAAACCACATAAAAACAATATAAACAATACAGAATTTCAGACAAGGTGTAAAGAAATTAACCGTGGTTGTTGCATTACATACTGTTTTGTTCATATTGATTACTCAGATAAACAAATAACAACCATGCAAGAATGATCAAACAATTAAATATGAACTATTACTTCCAAGAAAACAACAGAAATTAATAATACAATTATTCTGGACATCTATATCTACTTATATCATTTATCTATATCTATATATCCATATCTATATCTTCTTTCTCTTTATTTTCTTCTTTCCTTCACCCAAGTCATTCTTTCCTTTTCAGCAGTTTCTTTCCCTTTCTTACTATCTATAGTACCTTTTAGATTTCATTTACTTTTCAAGTCCTTATACTAAGGAGACAATGTGATGTTTACACATATGAGACTTACTTATTTCACTTATGAGTGTGGTCTCTAGTGGCGACTATATACCTATAAAAGCCTCGAGTTCATCTTTCTTTATAACTAATATTCCATTACATACAAACACCACAGTTTTTTCTATCCATCTTTCAGTTGTTGGGAATTTGGGAAAAATACCCAGAAAAGGAATAGCTGAGTTGAATGCGACCTCTAATACTACTTTACTGCGGAATCTCCAGACTGATTTCCACAGTGGTTGCACCAGTCTACACTCCCACTAACAGTGGAAAAAGTTCCTTTTTTCTCAAAGCCCCTCTAGCATTTGTTGTTGGTTGATTTCTTGAAGATAGCCATTCTTTCTGGAGTAAGATGGAATCACAGTGTTGTTTTAATTGGCATTTCTTGAATGACTAATGATGTTGAACATTTTTGCATGTATTTATTTGCCATTTATATTTCTTTATCTAAGAAGTGTGTATTCATTTCAGATGCCCATTTTGGATTGCATCTTTGAATTTGGGGGCCTGATTTTTAAAAATTCTTTATATATTCTAGACAGAAGTCCTTTGTCTGAGGGGCAGTTCACTAAAATTTTTCCCACTTTGTGGGTTTTCTTTTTACTTTGCTGGTGATTTCTTTAGATGTGCAAAAATTTTTCAATAAGATGAGATCCCAGTTGTCGATTCTTTGAATAATTTCCTGTACAGTTTGGTCTTTGTTGATCAATTTTATGCTTACCCCCATGTCTTCAAGATTTCTACCTACTTTCTCTCCCTATAGGTGTAATATTTCTGTTTTAATATTTAGATCTTTAGGCCATTTTGACTGTAATTTGGTGCATGGTGATAGACGTGGATCTAATTTTAGTCTTCAGCATGTAGAAAGCCAGTTTTTCCAGCACCATTTATTAAAAAGGCTATCTTTCTTCCAATGAACTTGTTTGGCCCCTTTGTCAGAGATAAGGTAGCTGGGTGTGTTTGTGGTTATGTCTGCATTTTTCTGTCTGTTCCACTGATCCTCAGGTCTATTTTCTTGCCAGTACCATGCTGATTTTATAACAGTAGCTTTGTAGTGTAATTTCAACTCAGGGAGTGTGATTCCACCTGCCTTGCCTTTGTTACTCAGGATTGCTTTTGCTATTCTGGGTCTTTTCTGTTTCCAGATGAATTTTAGGCATGTTTTCTCTAGATCTATGAGGTATACTAGTGTTATTTTAATTGAGATTTCATTGAATCTGTAGAACGATTTTGGGACTATGGCCGTTTTCACAGTGTTGGTTCTTCCAGTCCATGAGCAAGGAATATCTTTCCATTTTCTGAAATCTTTAATCTTCTTTTTCAGAAAACTATAGTTTTCACTGTAAAGATTGTTCACTTCTTTTACTAGATTAGTTCCTAAGTATTTCAGTTTTTTGGATGCTATTGTGAAAGGTATGGTTTCCTTAATTTCTCTCTCAGTGTGTTTTTTGCTTGTGCATAGGAATGCTATTGATTTTTGAGTGTTCACTTTGTATCCAGCTACACTATTGAATTTGTTGATTAATTCTAGGAATCTTTTGGTGGAGTTTCTGAGGTCTTCCATGTAGAATACCATGTCATTTGCAAATAATGATAATTTTACTGATGTCTTTCCTCTCCTGATTCCTTTTGTATCTCTCTCTTGTCTAATTGCTCAAGGTAATGTTTCCAGAACTATGTTGAATAGGAGTGGTGACAATGGCTGTCCTTGTTTTCCTGATTTCGAAGCAAAAGTTTTTCAATTTTTGTCCATTTAGTATGATGTTGGCTGTTGGTTTGTCATAGATGGCTTTGATCAGATTGAGGTAAAGCCCATTACCTCAATCCTATTTTCTGTAGGTCTTTTACCATGAGTGAGTGTTGGACTTTATCAAAAGCCTTTTCTGCATCTATTGAGATGATCATGTGGTTTTTGTCCTTGGCTCTGTTGATATGGTGCACTACATGAATTGATTTGCATATATTGAACCATCCCTACATCCCTGTGATGAATCCCACTTGGTCATGGTGTATGATTTTCTTGGTGATTTGCTGCATTCTGTTTGCTTGTATTTTATTGAGATCTTTGAATCTATGCTTTCTAGGGATATTGGTCTTCAGTTCTCCTTCTTGGTTGGGTCTTTCTCTGATTTTGGTATCAGTATTATCCTCGGCTCCAGAAATGAGTTAGGGAGAATTGCTTCCTTTCAATTTTATTGTAGAGTTTGAGGAGTATTGGCATTAAATCTTCTCTGAAATTCTGCGTGTACAGTGTCCCCAGGCAGCTCAGGGCTCATGCAGGGGCCAGATGCAGACTACCTTATTTATTTCTCTAGTGAATCTGTTTATGAAAGTGGGTGTTGAGGTCCCTCACTAGGGTTTGGTGCCTATTGGATCTTTTATATCAAGTAGTGTATATTTTAGAACATTGGTACTCTGGCATATGGTGCATAAACATTTACAATTGTTATCTTTCTGCTGAACTACTCCCTTTACTTGTTTGATTCTGTCACCTCCTTTGTTTCTCCTGGTAATTTTTTATTTGAATTCCACTTATTCTCTTAATAGAATAGATACTCATCCTTGTTTTTGTGTTCCTATTGCATGGAACCTTGGTTCTATGCTTTGATTTTTAGTCTATTTATTATTATTATCATTAAATGAGTCTTTTAGGCCCCAGCCTGAGGCAGACAGAAAATGTTCCTTCTGTAGCCTGCACCTAGCTCCAGAGTTCCAGGGATGCTCATAGAGCAGAATTTGTTTTCGTTTTGTAACTCATAAAAACCTGCCAGGTTCTGGTTGCCATCGAAAACAACAAGATCCAGGCATTTTCAACTGAAGATCCACGTGGAGGTTTTACAATAAATTCAGAGAGTTGGAACAAGTGCTAGTGGTTGGATCGTTTATCAAGCAGAAATGCATCAAACAACCAGAATCAAAATCACTGAGCTAAATTCCCACCTAATGTGTGTACTTTATGTAGGGTACCTCACTGAGGCCACAACCATAATAGAATGTCTACATTCCTCCTGTAAAACATGTGCTTCACTGGAGACCAAGAAGTATTGTCCTATCTGTGATGTCCAAGTTCACAAAACCAGACCACTACTGAATGTAAGGTCAGACAAAACACTTCATGATATATACAAATTAGTTCCAGGGCTTTTCAAAAACTGGTTTGAAGAAGGGATTTTTATGCAGGTCATCCTTCAGCTGATGCTGCCAACACTATGATGAAGGTAGAGGAGAAGCTGCAGATGAAGACAAGAGAATTAAAACTGAGGATGAATTAAGCTTCTCCATTGGGTTCTTTGACCAGAACAGATTGGACTGAAAGGTAAACAAAGACAAACAGAAGTCTAAGGAGGAGGAGAATGATAAAACGTATTTACTACGCCCAGCAGCAATGACTGTGATGTGCTTAAGAAAGATTTTCAGAAGTAGAATGAAAGAACCTAATACTTTCCAGACTGACAGAGTTCAATCTACTTGTAAAAGAATGAAGATCAATTACCAGAGAGATGGACTGATAAATGCTGCAGAACTGGAAAGTGATTCTGGGGGTGACAAGGCCAAGAGCCAGCAGGAAGCGTCCCCCGCACCTCTTCTTATTTGCCCAGCCCCAGTTCCCTGACACAGTCTCCTCATCCAGTTTCCTCACATTTCTAGTACCATGAATGGAACCAGCAACAGTCCCAGCAGTAATAACCAATCTTCCTTTGCCAGTAGACCTCGAAAATTATTGGTGAATGTGTCAATGGCAACATCTCTGGTTGATTCCTGAGACTGTTAAGGAAAAAGTAATAAATTCATAATTTAGAGCTCATTGTACAAAACGTACAGCACTGAGCACAAAGCTTGTGTGGAGCTCAAGGCAGCTTTGAAATGCATTCACTCTTCCTGATCAAATGTTCATATGAGAAAAACAATACATTCCTGATTTATATAGATATCTTCATGCCATTTCAGCTTTATAGATGCAAATACATGTAACTAATGTCTAATTTGCTTTCTTTTGTAATGATATTAAATTTGACTGTAAAAGATGGACTAGATGTGATATTCATATGGACATTCATAGAAAAGAAAGATGTTCCTATAAATAATTGGATTCTAGCTATCCTGTGTATACATATGCCTATTTTACCTCTTCTTTCTTTTGTTTTCCTCTCCCCTCCTTTATCCCAGTTGCTCCTCCCTATTTGAGCAGTTTCTTTTCCCTTCACAGTACCTATCAGATTTTATTTACTGACTCAGCCAAACCTCTAGACTCCCCAGTTGACACAAAGTATCAACCATAACAGGGAGGAAATATGATGTTTACACATGTGAATGTCATTTATTTCACTATTGAGTATGTTCTCTAGTTGCATCCATTTACCTTTCTTTATAGCTAAGTAATACTCCATTGTATAAGAATAACACATCCTTTTTATCCATCCCTCAGTTGATGGAAATATTTAGCCATCTTACATGCCTATATCTGGTTATCTGTGCAACCATTTTGCAAAATGTATATGTATATACAAGGATAGCTGGGATAGGTGTATTGCTGATGTCTGTGGTTTATTGAAAGCAACAGTTAATGCTTAAAATTTCTTTTCTCTTGACCAATTTTGCATGCTTGTGTATGGTGGTCAGAATGACTGATCTGAAGACAATATACAGTACAAGAAACATTGTTAACTCCTACCACCTTATATGGTGAAGCTCTGCATCATTTCCAATGTTTTCTCTATTCCTTGTTAGTGTCTTTGATTGCTGATCAATCTTACATTCTTACATCTGACGGACTGAGCAACTGCATTGAAGATGACAGTATGTAATGAAGCAACCACTGTTAATTCCTGTCATTTTGCTTTGAGCTCATGTATCCTTTTAATTGTTTTTGTGTTGTTTTGATTGTGTCTTCATTGTTGCTTTGTTGCTTTTTCTCTTTTAAGTAAACAAATAATAATTGGATTCTTGCGAAGGCAGGCAAGAGCTTTTGCTGTGATAGGAAGAAGGTGAAATGGTTGCTGTAACCATTATTTGGGTTTGGAGATTCTCTGCACTGGGCAGAGGCAGTGGGCCATAGTTGGTTAATCTCAACTAATGCCTACATCGCTTTCTTCTGGGTTGTTCTTGTTATCATGCTGCTTTGTAAGCCTGTAGAAAATAAGTGCTTTTTATCTTGAAATTCAACAGGTAGAATAAAGACAAAATAATGCACTCTATGTAGCCATATAACTGTGAATAATAATTTCTCTCATATTTAGCCACTTTGATTCTTGTCTGATTTTTATTTCTTTGTTGCAAAACTGATCAGTGGAAAGTAAACTTCAGTTTTACAATCCATATGCCTAAAAGTGGGTACCAGCATTTATTTTACTGACTTGTTTAAATGATTCCCTTTTGGAAGACTCTGATGGCATTATGGTATAATGCCATGATATATGACATAACAGGAAATAGTATATGAGATATTTATTGATGCTATAAAGAAAATATTGTGTTTCATGAATTCAGAAATAGTTGTTAAAATTCCCCCACCTGGTTCAACCTTTGCAGATACCCATATAGTTGCCTGTACTGAGGGCAGCTTATGGGCATAGAATGTCTTTAATATGGATAATCTAGTTCTAAATTCTGCTTCATTGGAAGAAATTGGCAAATAATCATCACACTAACTTTTCTCCAGGAATACATGTTTATCTTTAAAATTAATTATTGCAGTAAAGATAAACTTTATAAAGTATATGGAAATGATGTCTTTAGTTTTCATTGGTTATAATGGCATTAATGGTTATTTTTTTCACACCAGGAATAGAATTTGGGACTTTGCACTTGCCAGGCAAGCACCGTGCCACTGAACTATATTCCTGGTTCTTGGAATTAATGTGCTTTTAATTGCCTATTTCTTAATATAATTATAAAATTTTTAAGTGAACCAGCTAATTGCTGGAAGAAGGCATTTCATCTAGAATTATTTTAATATGTGGTGTAATAATTTCAAATTTAAGATTAATAATTTAACAGTTATTGGAGCTAGACCTGGTTGTGCATGCCTGTAATCCTAGCACTTGGGAGGCTGAGGCAAAAGAATTACCAGGTGTTTGAGGCCAGGCTGCACTGCATAGTGAATTCAAGGCCAGCCTGAACTGTGTAGTGAGACCCTGTCAAAAAACCCATAACAGTTAATGGAATATGCCTTCTTTGTTATGTCGGAAATAGAAGCAATTTATCATGAGCTTTTACAAGAATTTTTAAATAAAACAAGTATGTCAACTTTAAATATGAATAACCCCAACAAATTACAGTTTGCATTTTCTTTTGTCAAAGTTGGTGTGTGTTCATCACTCATCAGTAATTTGTAAGGTTGTTTATTGTGTCTGAATATGGTTTCATGGTTGTATGGGGAAATTGTAGCTAAATGTTTCATTGTTCCCAGTCTGCAAAAGAAGAACAATTCTATTGCTTTGTTTTGCTTATAGTCATTAAATCATCACTTTTACATAAAAAAGTCTCTTGCATTCAACATATTATTTTTTTTTAAATCTAATCTGCTAATTTGTGCATAACAGTTGGGTGTTGAGTGCATTTACATTCAGAATTGTTACTGAAAGATTATTACTGAAAGATTATTGAGTGAGTCCTATTATTGCATTGCTTTTCTGCTGCTGCTTTTCCCCTTTGCTTAAGTGCTCACCCTGCTTTATTCATCCTGTTAGGGCCTTTGACATTGCTGACCTCATTGTTTCTGTCTCGGACACCCTACGTTATTTTTGTAGTGCTGTCTATATGGTTACATAGAGTGGAGGATTAATTAATGGTCCACTTGAGTAAGAACACCCTGCTGATGTGAGTCAGGCTGGGTCAGGACATAAACGGTCCACCTGAGGATTGTTGTCAAAACAGGTATTACCCAAGAAGGAAAACAGGACAGAGGATTCATGCTGATTTTCTAGGAGAAGCATTGTTGAGCTTGGTTTTTCTGATGTGAATTCAGATGTTGGCTTTTCTCAGAGAAGCTAAGGTCCCTGCTGTCCTCAGGGATGGCTGCTGTCTGTTTCAGGGGAGTTCAGGTCTTTGCATTGATCTTGAGCATCATTTCCTGGCTCCAGAGCAGACCCCTTAATCTTCTGGCACAGATCCTTCAGCCCTTTTGCACAGATTCTCTGGCCTCTAGCACTGGCCCTTGACCTTTCACGCAGAATCTTCAGGGTTCTGCCCTGGAATCTCCAGCTGGATTCCTGCCAGACATCCCCACGGCTCCCAGGCCCTTGGCTAGATTCTTCAGATATCTAGTGCTGGGACAGAACTTTTACACTCTTCTATGTTTGACTTTGTGAGCAAATATTTGTAAGATAATCTTGTAAATTTTTAACCTGCATTAAATCTTCTCCCTTAAAAACCACTAACCAATAATACCCAGTCATGAATTTATTAAGGTGTTCTTTTTCATGGAAGAAAATTTTCTGTAAGATTTCAGTAAACAGATTTTTTTATACCATTTTTACTATCCCCTGATTTTTCTATGATTCTTGTTAGCTTAAATTTAGTGATCTTTGCCTCATGTATCAGTGAGTTTGAATCACTCCCCATGATGCTTTGCAGTTTTGAGGTATCTCTGAATGTACGGTGTCCTGTATGAATCCTGTGTTCTAGGCACTCTGGTTCTGACACTCTCTCTACTGGTCAAATCTGCTGTCTATACTTTCAAAAAAGATTTACTGTATGGACATTTATGGACTGCACTTCTTTGCTATACTGACGAATCACATTTTCTATTGTATCTTTTAGGTATATTATTTTTGTGATGTTTTATTAATACATGTCATGGCACATTATACTTACATTCCTTGTGGGGAATTGGTACATGGACATACAACATCTTAATTCTCATTTTCATCCCTTTTTCCTTCACTCTCCACCCCTCCACCCATCTCTTGATTCCCAATCTTATTTCCCTCAAGGTTGTAACAGACAATGCTTATATTCCCTCTGAGGAGCTGGCACATGACGTCATACATCTTCACTCATTTCCCAATCCCTTTCTCTGTTGGCTGAGGCTTCACTGTAGGCTGGAATAAATGTCCATAGTCATGGAGTCTGGTTGCTCCCTTCTCGCTTTGGGACTGTCCTCAGTCAGGATTAAAGCAGTTTGTTAGTTCTCACCTGTGTTACCCCATGCGACGGGGAAGCATAATGCAAGGCTTCCTTGAACTTAGGGAGTGGTTCTATCCTTGCCTCAGTGGGTGCTGTGTTTTGTGTGGAGACCTCCTTGATCACATGGGTGAGGGTCTTTGCTCCTCCCTGCAGATCTCCTGGGGATTTTTGTGACTTTATGTAATGAAAAGTAGAAGGCTTCAGATTTTTCACTTCTCTTTGAAGGAATCATCTACCATCAGGTCAGTCAGCTGGTCCTCATCTGTGGCCATGTTCTGAGCAGAAGCAGAATGCAGAGTTGGCTAGGGATGGGCATGTGGTTGCATCCAGAGCATAGAATCCACCTCCTGTGACTGCTGGTGCTTCCCATCCTATGGAAAAGCTGCTGGTGTCTCCCTGCAAACAGGTTTTTATTCATTTTTTAAAGCTCACTTCCAGTTAAGTCTATTATTGATTTGGTTGCATGGACTTTGGCCTCCCTGTATGTCTTATTGATCTTTCTATTTCCTTTTTTATCATTTTGTATAATTTGGTCTTTGGATGTTTTACTTTCTCTCCATCAGTGATATTGGATACAGTTTTAGGGAATTAGTTGTTTTTGGAAGCATTTTGTTGCCTTGTTTTCTCTTGCTTCTGTGTGTGTATGTGTGTGTGTGTGTGCACGCATGCATGCTGAAGTTTTGTGATCAATTGGAATGCAGACATTCTGTTACTAGTATGGAGAACTTATTAGTCTCTTTCCAATTGTTATGAACTTCACTTTGTTTGATTTTTTATATTTACATCTTAAACCTACTCATTTCAATAGGCCCAGACTCAGTCTGTTTATTAGCAAGAAAACCCCTGATGATGATATAACATTAACAGATTCAATCATATATCACTTATGTACATTAAAACTTGTTTTATCAATTTCACCCTTTTCTCAGTGACCTATAAGGAATATAGTAACCTGTACTATCCCTGTAGCTGGATGGATATTTAGTGAGGCAGTGGAGAAGAAAGAGAAAAAGAAAGGATAAATTAGAAAGAAGAAAAGGAGAAAATGGAAATGATAATTGATAGAAAGAGGTAAAACGACCAACATTGTTATTCTTTATATCCTGAGTAGAAGTCTGGTGGAGTCCATTTTTTAAAGTATATTTGTAAGAGCAGAAGAGATGGAGGGAGAGATGTGTAATTGAAGATTGAGGCACGCTTTGAGAAGGTCAGAACCTGGTAAGAGCCTGTTCTCTAACAGGCTTATTTAGGTCCTCTGTACACAAGTTTTGTGTGGGTTACATTGACATGCCTTTAAAGGTCTTAGTTAAGCTAAAGAACTACTTAATTATCTTCTCATTTTCACATAAACTGAGACCTCCCTTATATGTACACAGAATATATAATATATAGTATACACACGTTAGGTGAATGAGGTAAAGGAAAGGGAAGATAGAGGAAAAAGAAGCAGTGAACAAATGACAGGAAAGAGATGGGAAACACACACAGTTGCAAAGCGCAGAACTGAGACACCCTCACAGCTCTGCATATCTTGCAGTCTGAGTTCAGTGAGTAAGCTCCTCTCCCCACAATGACAAGTGAAGCTTTGGCCTGTTAGAGGCATCTGCTTAGAGTTCTGGGTCCGGCTCTTTCTCACCCTTCTCCCCCTTTAAAGTGGCACAAAGTGTTTCTCCTTCAATCCCCACCTACAGGCAGCTGCTGGTCTCCTGGCTGGTTCCCCTGTGATCTGTGCAGTTCCCTGCCTTTGAGTGCACATGCTTTCTTTCTGGTCACCTTAGAAGCAGCTACCAGCTAAGTTCAGTAAAGAAGATGCATGAAAAGCTATAGATAAATGTAAATATTGTCCTTTATAAAGGTTTTTGCAGTGGAGGGCAGAGTAATATCACTCAAAGGAAAACATTTGCTGTTGTGGCTTACGCTGGGTTACTGAGCTTTTGTTGTCTTTGTCCAAAATTTCAGTGAGACCTACCTCAGCCAGTTAGCTACGCAAAGTGTGCATTTCACCTGCCCCTCTATTTTTCATTTTACAACTGTGACAGTTTAGAGAAAATGGGCAAGGTAGGCAAATCTATCCTGAGAATAAGTGTCTTATTCCAGTCATAATGAAGCTCTGCCCATTTTATGATGTAAGTGTCCAGTATAATCAAAGTGCCACCAGGTCACAAACTGATATTTAGAAGCAACAGGGCCATACTGGGAACACAGAATCTGTCTCTGCTGATGGCAGATGAGCAGTTAGCAGTGGCTGCACCAGGTCAGTCTTTAAGTGGTTGCCATGTTATTAAATCCATGCAAACCTGCCCACATTTTCATTTATGGGTTTAGGAAATGACTCGTCCACATCACGTATTCCACACAGCTATGCTTCTGACAGAGGAATGCACTTCACAGCCAGAGAGGTGCAGCAATGGGCTCCTACTTCCAGAAGTCACCGTTCCAGTCCTGTTCCTCATCACAGAGTAGCATGTGGATTGGTACAAAGGTGCAATGGCCTATTAAGTTGCAGTCAGTGTGAAAGTCAGGTAAAAATACATTGCAGTACTGGGTCAAGGTTCTCTTGAAGGCTGGGCATACTTTGAATAAGTGTGTATGTATGGTGCCCTTTCTCCTTCAGCCAGGATTCATAGCTTAAGTAACCAGGAGGTAGAAGTGGAAATGGCATCATTCACTATTACTCCCAGTGATAAACTAGCAAAATTTTTGCTTCCTGTTCTTACAGTCTGATGCTTGGTGCATCTAGAAGTCTTAATTCCCGAAGAGACAACGATTTTATAAGCAGGCACAACAGTGATTCCACTGAGCTGGAATGAAAGACATCACTCTGATTATTTTGTATTTATCAGGCCTGAATCAACAAGATTTCCAAAGGAGTTATGTTGTTGGGAGGGGATTGACCCAGACTATGAAGGAGGAGTAGGACGAATCCTCCACAGTGGGTGTAAGGAAGAGTACATTTGCAGTGCAGGAGATCCCTTAGGTTGGCTAATATCATCATGGTGGTCATTCAGGTCTGTGGGCGTCTTAGCTACTTTCTCATCACTGAAACACAAAACACAACACTCACAAATTATCAGCTACTCCAAAGAAGAAATGGCATGGGAATGATGGAGGAAACACTGCTCAAATTATAGCTGTAAAAAGTAGAGAGAGAGAGAGAGGGAGAGAGAGGGGGGGGGGAGACAGGGGAGCTGGGAAGGGTGGTGTGTCATTTGTGGTGATACTCCCAGTGACCCAACACCATCCAGGCTCCGTTGCCTTACATCAAGTCAGATATAACACTCCCATGAGTCCATCAGCATCAAAAAGCCCCAGCACTGATCACATGAGACTTCTGGGGGTCACTGCCGATATAAACCATCGAAACGTCGTGGTTCTTTAATGTCATAGAAACTGTGACACTCAGTACACCATGGATGACAAAAGATGCAAAACTTTCATGATTGAAGATCTCACCCCACCAGATCAAGACCCAAGACCTATTTCAATGTTTTCTGAAGACCAGTGGAGTACAGAATGGGTGGTAGAAGTTAGTTATCAATACCAGCACCAACCCCAGGCTAGTTTCAGAAATAAGGATTATGATCACCATGAGTATTTCCCTTGTGTTTTGTTAATATATTTGTTCATATTAACACACCTATCAAGTGAATATCTTTGTTTTCTTTCTTTGTAGCATAATGTTCATTGGTTTTTAAGCTTTGTCAAGTCTGCACAATAATACATAAGTTAATGAATGTCAGGAGAGCACTAGGATCACCTAGAGAAACACTATGCCTTTTACTCTAGAAGAGAGTTAGCGTGTTTTCATTTGTATGGCAGGAGAGTTGTATCATGTTGGGGACAATTAACAGTTTTCTATTTTATTTGAATTTTAAATATTGTTTAAGGACATGTGCCTGATTGTCAAATATACAAAGGGTGAATTGTGATACTGAATTGAGATATTTCATCCTGAGTTAGAACCATCTAGGTGATTCCTACATTCCAGTTGTGACTGTGAAAAGTTGACATCTATGCCAATTTCTTGAAGTTGGAAGACCAAATGTAGACTGTGAGGCACAGAATTCAAAGGGAAAGAACAAATGTTACTGCGTTATTCTTTTGCTCCCGTCTTCCCCCTTGCTTTTGGACACTGGCCTCCACTTTCCTCTGCCTTCTAGCTCAGACTCCAGAGCTTTGCACTGCGGACCCTTTGTGCTTCTGACAGAGACTCACATAGCGACTCCTGTGAGCTTTCAGGCTTCTATCTGGGGCTGCTCCCGGATCATCTGGATCAGCAGCATCCAGAGGACCATGCTGGAGTTTTCTGCCTCTGATCCTGCAGAGGGCCCTTGTGTTTCTTCTACTTCTTTTTTTTTTTTTTTTTTTTTTTTTTTTTTTTTTTTTTTTTTTTTTTTTTTTTTATTTTAGAAACATAAAAGTACAAAAACATATTGACAAACAGACACCCATTATCATAGAAAATAGTACGATCACAACTAATCTATAGACAAGGTGATATGGTCTCAACAGTAGTTGTTGCTTTATCCATTGATATCTTCGAATTGTAGATGTATGGACCCATATACAGACATGCAAATTCAGTCAGACAGTTTATCCTCTCAGCAACAGAAAAAAAAAAAAAAAAAAAAAAAAAACAAAAAAAAAAAAAAAAAAAAAAAAAAAAAAAGAAAACACAAGAACCACAAATCCAAGGACAAGAAAGAAAACAGGCATACATCAACAACAGCAACAACATCCACAACAACAACAACAGAAGAAAAAACACCGCTTGTTGCTGCTTTACATATTGTTATCTTCGAAGTGTGTGTTCAGGCTAACACA
>PVLD010028181.1:0-19755 GCA_004027595.1 Dinomys branickii
AAAAAAATAAAATAAAATAAAAAAAAAAAAAAAAGAGATTGTCCAGAGTGGCGTTCCAGTTTTGATCCTATGCAGACTTGATCATGCTCTCTAATGACAGCTTTCTCTTGAAGTTATCCCTCTTGTACTAGTAAATCTATTTTCAAAATTCAGGAAGATATTTTCTGGAAGAATCTATGTATCACTACATTAATAAGTTCCTTTATTTCAGATTATAGACATCACTACTTTAAACCAAGATGTTAAGTTTTTATAAGACATGGAAAAATGTTGTTTTTCAGGGCTTCTAATTCTTAAAATTGAGTGTATTATGTTGGCGTGTGGTAGTACTGATAGCTGTTTCTCTGCCTGACAACTTACCTCTGCCCCTGTCCAAAGCTATTAAAGCTCTGGCTGCAGAAATGTATTCCAACAATGAGCAGAATGAATGCTATTTTCTAAGAAATAATTCTGAGTCACCAACCCTCTGGGTTACAGAAGCCAAGTAAAAAAATATTTACTTTTCCTTAGCAGGTGTGGAACAAGTCCAAGACCAATTCCTCAACTATAACAGGAGAGTAAAGGGAGAAAATGAGAATACCTTTAGACGATGATTTCAATTATTCTTTCCTTGCTTTTCTCTCTCTTTTTCCTCTTCCCCTTCATTGTGTTATTCCTCTTCTTCCTCCCATTCCCTTCCTCTTCCCCTTCCTCTTAAAGTTTCCACTTTATAGACATTTAGAAGATTTTTGCTCTGATTAAGAAAAAGTATAATTTTGTGATGTAACAATTATGGAATAAAAATTTCCACCATGTGACTGATTTACTACAAATTAATTAGAGTGCATTTTAAATTATTCATATATTTTTGTAAGAATAAAAATACATGCTGCTATTTTAGGTGACCTAACATTAGAGCAGTCATTCCTCTCTAGGATTCACATCATAAACTAGGGTCAGTGTAAATTTCTCTAGTGGCATAGAACAGTTTCAAAACGAACTTAGAGAGAAAAAAATATGCCCTCATTAAAATTATTTTTAAAAGATAATTTTATTACTGGCATTGTAATTGGACTTAATAAGCTTGCCTGATTGTGAAACTCATGTGATCCCCATTTTATGTGCTCTTAATTAGAAAGCATCTGGCAAAGGAACACCTGAGTGGCAGAAAGCTACTAGGATGGAATAACAACGTCTCGTATTGTTTAATGGGCTGCATTGAAACAACTTCTTCAGATCATGAAGCCTTTTGATTATTACCAAATAATTAGTGCTGGAAGCATCATTAGGTGAAGTTATCTTTCCATTCACCTGCAATAAGAGAATATAAAGGGAAAACTCATCTAACTTTGCCCACCTTCTGGTATCAAAGATGGTTATCAGTTTATAATTTCCCTAAACCACAATGGTTATGCTACTACAGGGCAGTGATTTACTTTTAATTCTGGGCAACTCAGAGCTTGCTGTGACATCACACCTTTCCCAACCATACACGGTTCTGTCATTTCCTTCTCATCAACCTCTACTTGCCTCCCTGATCATTAACGTACTTGCACATGGCTTTAGTGGCATTTCTTTACTAAAGTTTTATAGAGGAAAGAAATTCTGGACTTATGAAAAGCCTCCAAAGTTACTTCAAGCTATATTTTCTAAGAATCTATCAAACTGTATTTTAAAAGCTTCATAGCAGTTGCAGTCAGGGCTTGCAAGGGAATACATTTAATACAGGACACATAATTTATAAGATTATTTTATGATATTCACCGAGAGTCAAATTCAGAAGAGTGCAGGACATCTGTCCACCCACTAGCAACCCAAAGAATCCAGCTAAGGGCCCGATTCCCACAGCAGTGTACTTCACGAGTCCAACTGAAGACCTAGAGCCCATGGCAGTGTCCTCCACAAGTCCAGCTGGAGGCCTAGAGCCTACAATAATGTGTCAGGTAAGTCAGTATCAAGGATCTGCATTGGGAGGGCCCAAAGGTCAGTGGTAGAAGCTAGAAAGTCTGTGCCAGTGGGATAAAGGATCTATGCCAGCAGGCCTAGAGATCTGCACTGGAGCCAAAAAGCGACCCTCAAGGTAAGGACCAGCACCCCTCCTGAAAAGAACCACAGCCATCCTCAGCAACAGCGAAGACCCAAGCTCCTCCAGTGATGAGCAACCATGTTCATATAAGGAAATTCATCATAACAAAGCTTCTCTAGGAGAATCAATAACATAGTATCTTCCCATCCAGTTCTCCTTTTATACTGTTGGCAACAAACCTCAGGCGGGCCTTCCACACCCAAAACCTGCTAACTCTGTTCAACCTGATATTAAAGTTGACCACTGCAATGGTTAATCAAGCTATAATCATATCTAGCCAACTGAAGCATGACAAACTGGTCAAAATGGTTTACTGGTTATCATGATGACTGACTTTTTTAAATTAAAAACTAGAATCTATTTAAAGTGTCTATCATTAGCGCAGATATGAAGGGACTAATGATTGCTGGGAGGGTGGGTGGGTTCTCCTAAGCAGGCTGTAGTTCCATTACAGTGCTTGCAGAATGAAATGAGCATGGATCCACGCTTTAAATGCTTACTAATTCAAGAGGGACCAGAGGATAATATACAACTAGCTAAGCATCCATGTGGTTTCACCCACTAATTCATTAATTCAACAAATATTTCTTGAGTGCTCATTTGGGCCAAATACTGTTCTGAATTTAGAGATGTAGCAATCAAAACAGAGAAAAATCCTTGTTTGCAGGATGCTTTCTTTTTAGTGACCTACTTAAACCTTTAAAAAAGTGCATATTAAGACACTTATTCAATATGCAATATACTGTTGTGTTGTTGTTAGTATACACTTTAAACTAATAGAGTTTAATTCACCTCTGCTTATCAGCTTTAATTTTTCATTTAGAGATATGGGACTTTCTCCTTTAAGCAAAATGTATCACACAGTTCTAAACTCTTCTCATCTGAGAAACAGATTTACTATCCATTTTATTTACAACCAGTTTCTAACCCCTGGAATGCCTCTGCCAAAAATTTAGTCATTATTGATATCTTCTAGGAATCTCTGAAGACTCCTTAAACAAACTTCTGCTTTACACTGAATCTAAGGAATCTTCCATGATTTCGTGTCACATGATTAAAGCAAAAGTGCCTCGGGTGGGACACCAGAGGGCTCCACTTTTCCAGTAAGGGTAAAAGCAAAGGGGGCTGTGTTGTACGAGAGAAGGAAGTTTGTGTGCCTCAGTCAGCGCATCAGATAGAAGGAGGAAAAAGTTATCATATCTCTTCAGAGATGTTGTAGATTTGATTTTTTATTTAAAATATGGGCTTGTTCTGTCACCCCGGGTGGCCCCCAAACTCCCGGGCTCCAGCAACCTTACTGATTTAGCATCCAGTGTAGCTGGAACTACAGCTGAAAGACATGACACCTAACTTACTTGGAGATATTGAGCCACACCTGATTTATTTTCTGACTTCACTACATATTGGCTTAAAAAGTCATAAAGATATTTTCATTTAAAATGGTCTCAGTCTACCCCACAATGATTAAAAGCCATTATTGATTGTAACACTTTACGTTCAGTAAAATTTGATCAAAGTTTTGCTATGTAAAACTGCATTTAGTATTCCTGCTATTGAATTGTAAAAGCCTTATTGTTTGGAAAAGAAAAATAAGTTCACATACAACTTTCATCTCTAAACATCTTTCATCAAGACACACTTAAAGTAACCCATATCATTTTGGTCCAGACCAAACCGGAAGATACTTTCTGAATGAGTTACTTGTCTCTTTACCTTCTGTGCTGACTTGGTTGCTTTTCTTGTGGATTTAAATCCTACAGAACTTTGACATCAACAAGCAAGTACTTACATTGGCACAGTTCACTCAGTGGCTGCTAGTTTAGCACATTAAGAAGACATCTAAAACATACTGAATTAAATTTAATACAGGTGTTTTATGGTATCTTTATGTTAGTGCTACTCTCAAAAGAAAAGTCTTGTGAAATTGACAATATAAACTCAAATTCAAAATTTTTGCCTGATGGCAATTTTGACTTTATAAATTTAGTATATGCTCCTTTGCTTCCTAGGGGCAATGCCACACATTGTATGCAGTCAAAGAGTGTCACATTGTGGTTACTGAGACAAACTATAATGAAATCACTATTATTTTGGAAGGTGTACCATGCTGCCTTCATTTACAAACTTAATTTGTTGTTCAATTTTGGGAAAGACACCTGCATTTGTATTTGGGCTGGGAAGACATGGCATTGGTCTTGTTTGCAACCTGATGCAAAGTTTGCGAAGGGAGACACTTGTGAATGCTTTTGCTTGCAAACCAAATTGTTTTGAAACAGAAGTGTTCATGAACTGAGGTATTACTATTGTTTAATGGTAGTACCTTTTCCACCAGGGCCTCACCTTGGCAGATACTTCCCTCTGGAGTGATTTTAATATGTCCAAGAAACTGAACATCAACAGAAAATCACTTAATGCTAGAGAATTTCTTTGTAATTGAAACATTTTTGGTTAGACTACACAGAACCTTAATATTCAAAGCAATTCTATGGACTCTTTGCACCTTAGGAAGTTATATAAATTAATATGAACTAGTCAGGGTGACACATTCCTATAATCTGAGCATTCTGGGAGGCTGAGGCAGAAGGATCATAAATACAAGCTCATCCTGAGGAACTTAGAAACTTACCAACACACTATTTCCAAGTGAAAAATGTTACAAAAAGAAAAAAAATCCTGGGAAGTTCAGTACTATAGTGGAAGGACCTGGGCTTAATTTCTACTGCAAAAAAAAAAAAAAAAAGGTAACCCTGTATCTTAAAGTTGAAGAAAAATGGCCCTGAATCAAGGCCAGCAGTTTTCTGTAACTGTTGTTTTCAAGCAGGAGCCTAAAGTGGTATCTTTCTATAGTCTGTTGGCCATTTCAGAACTTTATAAATGTAATGGTCAATTCACTAGAAAGTAACAAATAACTAAATAAATTTTACAAGAGGACTTCAAGATGGCGACCGGGTAAGCAGCGGAGAGAGAACCTCCCAGAGGAATGCCACTCAGACAAAGGAATATAGGAATATAGCAACATATGAAGGACAGAAGGGAAAAAGGTGGGTATCCTGAACTCAGGAAGGATCTGAAATGGGAATTGAAGCCCTCAGAAAGACTAAGCAAAACCTCTGCTGGAGGGAATTATCGGTGAGGGGGAGAGGAGAAGGAGGAAGCCACCACTCCAAGCGTACCCATGGCCCGTGCCCTTGTTCCAGCATTCTCAGCTTCAGCTTCGGAGGCCCACACTCATGGAAGCCTTCCAACTCGGCCAGGGGAGAGCAGAGTTCCGAGAGCTGGTCCAGAGCTGGAGAAAGGAGGACGCAGCCAGGAAAAGAGGCAATGGCGGTTGGGAGCAGTTGTCGAACCCAGTGTGAGAATGAGAGATTGAGATAGCCACTGGGGCAGAGTCCCCACCCTGAGGCAACCTTCCTAATCAGTGCCTGGAGAGAATCAATGCAACTAGTACACAGCCCACCACGCCTGGCTCTGCACCTGCCTCGAGGCAGTGGCCCCCTGCCTCTGCTGGGTGAGCGGCTACCGGCGGAGAGCAGTGGGGAACCTCGGCAGGGAGCCCCGGTGGCTCCCAGGGATCCGGCCAAGGAGCAGACGGGGGCCAGATGGGGTCTCCAGCACCACAAAGGGAGGGAGATGCCAATGGAGGTGGATCGCATGGCTCCACACCCTTCTCACTCCAATATCAGGCAGGAAGTATGAGCTGGGTTGCCGGAACTCAGCTCCCAACCTGAACTCTCTCTGGGAGCACCTTGAGTCTCGGTGACTTGAGCAAGCACTGCCTGTTCCTGGTAACAATGGGACAAATCCACAGTCTTCAGGACTCACCCCAAACTATAAATGTGAGCACCAAGAGGGTCTCCTTACAGCTTGCACATATGAACCTTGCATGAACTCATAGCAACAAATTAGATGAAAAGCAGCAGACTGGGAGTCTGAAAAACAACAACATACTCTACACAGCAGACCCGAGAAATTCTTCCAACTCTGTTCTAGAACTAATCTTTAAACTCAGTTCATACCCTGAACTAACACAGTGAGAATGGGCCGGGGAGATTTCAAGCCCTTATACCAAGCATCGTAAGTTCATCCAATGCCCAGCTGCAAGGGGTGGGGAATGGTAATACTGGAGATCAGGAGGAGGGAGGAGGAGAAGAAAGGGCCTCTGGCATCGAGGCAATGGGACAGAGCTGAACAGGTCACCAAGGGAACCCCGAAGGGGGCACGTGCCCCGCTGCTGCTCCGCTGTGGGCCCCACTGAGGGCACCCCACGGACTGGACCCACCCCCACCCATAGCATGGTGACAGGGTGGAGCCGGGCAGTCTGCTGTGAGCATAGGTGCTTTTCCACCTCCAACCATGGCAGTTTCTATACACCCATGTATGCTATAGGTAGCTATATCTCTTCCCAAGGCAAGAGTCCAGGGGTATAGACAAACCCAGGAATAAATGGAGATGAGGGAGGAGAAAATTGAATGATTAAATGGACCATTATCTGTGTAACTGAGTAACATGTGAAGGTAACATTATGTAGGACAGTATCCAGAGCTAATTCCCTTCTATGTTCTCTATAATTTGTATTTCTTCAATCGTTTTTGTATTAACAGAAGTGAAGATAACTTTATGTTGTGCAGCATCCAGGGCTGATTCCCTACTATCTTCTCTATAATTTGGTATTTCCTTTAATGTTTCTGTGTTAACTATTGTGAAGATGACATTATGTAATACAGCATCCAGTGCTAATTCCCTGCTATGTTCTATATAATTTTTTATTTTTGATATTGTTTAATGGCTTGTTCTGGTTCATATGTCTCCATTCTTTTGTCTTTAAAATAAAAAAAAAAATAGTTGTAGAAAAAACTAATGTATCCAGTACATGAAAAAAATGCTTATACAAAACCCCAAAAGGTTCTTAGTTTATATTTAAGGTAATATTCAATAATGTATTCATAATTAAGCCATGAAAAATCTTGAAGTTATTTTTCATCACTAACATTTGAGTGGAGACTTCCAGTCCACTCCTAACTCACATCCTAGCTGTTCAGATTAGCCAGGGTATTTCTGAGACATTATCTTGGATTTGCCTAAATAGAGACTAAAGACAAACATTATGTGAGATTTTTAAAAATTCTTTTTTCTCCTTGTTATTTTGGTTTGTTGAAACCAACCATGGGCTGGGGATATAGCTCAGTGAATAAGAGGCTGCCTGGCAGGCACAAGCTCTGGAGTTCGATCCTCGGTATCGCAAACAACCAAACAACCAAACAACCAAACAAAAAAACAGCCTTTTTACAGCGTAGTTTTTTCCTTTCCTGATTTATCGCCAGGACCGTGAACTTTGTGACAACGCAGTAGACCCTAACTGTATGACTCTCAGTGGTTCCGTACTTACATGATCCATGAGAGGGCAGTTAGTAATTGAACACTTTTCTTTTGTGCTTTATACCTGGAACTATAGCTGATAGTGAAATACATCATGCCCTCTGTATACAGAAATTTGTTTTTTAATATTGAAATTCATGGTTTTACTCTTCTGCTGATTGTCATTTCATTGGCATTTGAGAGGTACGCTTCCCATTATATGCACTTGAGAACACAGCAGGATATGTGTACAGACCTGGCTAAGCAGATGAAGAGCTTGACATACTGGGAAAAGATTCAGAAAAGAGGCACACATTTGATTTCAAAAGTACCACAATAAAGTCCATGGAGCAGATGATAAAAAAGCATCTGTAGACTTTTTTTTGGTAGGTTTTTTTTAAGGACCCCCAAACTATTTGCATTATAGTGGCATTCTACTTGGGATTCATTCTTATCTACTGTCATTCAAAGGCACGAAATAGGAAAGTTCTTTAGAAAAATTTTAAATCTGGGTTTTTTTCTATTCACCTTTTCTCACAATAACCACTCTGTTTACTGAACTTACTGAATCAATAACTAGATTTGAAAGCACAACATGAAGAAACTTGAGTGCACTGATTCTAATCAGAATCCTTTGCAGAAAACTACAGATAACCACCGTGTAATGTAACTCTAGTTAAGGCTAGGGTATTATTCTAATTCCCAAACATTACTACAGTAATTTTTGCACTAATTTATCTTGCTTTCAACTCCCAATTTCTTTGGAAGATACTAACATTAATTATGAAGGAGTGAAGTTTTTCTCACTTGAACTTTAGAAACACATCCTTTTATTTCTACTGGAAATTGCTCCTAGTCTGGCAGAAATTTCTATCAAAGTCAGTAAATGGCCCCATAGCTTTGTCTCTGTCCTTGAAGTCTTTGACCTTCTAAATTTCCGGAATCTCTGTTCACTTATCATGAATTATATTTCTTCTCTTGCTCTCTGATACCTTTTTCAAATTTTACTTTTTTTGGAACACTATATAATATTTTGGGCAATTCTACTTCTAACTTATTGTTTACAATGTTATTCTGCAAAATTCTCATTTAGAAACAAGCAAAATAAATTGCTCTCTTTTCCATCAAGTAAGCCTGTAATTTTATTTTATAGCAAATAAAAGTACTTAAAATCTAGACTTGACAGAAAGATGGAGGTATCAGCAAAGCAGTGTACTACAAAGTGGAAAAACAACTCATAAATAAGTAAAATATATATTAGCAATTCAAAAAACAATAAATGTCATTTACATACCAGAAATCTGAAGTATTTCTGGTGAATCTGAAGTATTTCTCATTCATAATGAGACCAGGTAAAAATGGAAAACTAAAGACTACTGTATAATAGTCATGCTGGAAAAAAAAATAGAATTTATTGTTTTGCTTTTATTCCCTAGAGAGAAGAAAACCAATTACCTGAAAGAGATTTTATTAATGTGAAAAGGAAAAATTATGTTTTCCAGAAAGGTGGACACCTACACAGATTTGAAGAGCAGTGAAAGATTACATTACACTGTTAACTCTGTAGTCAAAAATTTGGGGCAGATGTATTGCTTAAAAATCAAGATCAGTACAGCCGTGACTTTGTCCCTAATGATACCGTCTCTACCTGTGCAGACTTGTGATTCAGGATTATGATTCTGCTAAGGACTAGATGTCCATTTTCTTCTCTCCTTTTTCAAAGTATTAAGGCTGCGACAGCCTTTTCCCCCTGAATGTCAGATCTAATCAGCCCTCTAGTAAATATTCAGATTTTGAGTGATACCCAAATGTCTTGTGATAGTTCTTGGTGATAGTTCCTACAGTTCTTACCAGAGTACAGGATAACTCTACTCCAGCACAGACATTACTAGAGTGAAAAAGAAAAAAAAAAAAAAAACTATAGTGTATATTTTAAAATATTTTTCATGTTAGTAGATGTGGTCTTTCTCAAGACCCAGGGCATTTATCTACTCTAAATATATAATTTTAAAAATATTCAAAAAGGATCTTCTATATTTAAGACATGTAACTAGGACTGGGGATATAGCTCAGTGGCACAAGTGACTGCCTGGCAAGTGCAAGGTTCTGAATTCAATCCCCAGTACCACACACAAAAAAAAGACATGTAAGTAAAGATTTCTCTATGAAACTCCTGTATTAAAATGGAAACATCTGAATTTTGTAGAGAATGAAAAACTCAGATGCAAAATTAAAAATATGAGAGAGGCAAATAAGTAGAAGATCTGACCCTGGAGGGAATTAATTAATGAAGATTAAATATATGGCACAAATTCCCCCAGAACATACAGGAGAAAATGAGTTAATACCTGAAAGTAATAATAAAATAGCATCTCACCCTGAAGATAATAAGCCTCTTAAGAGATATTGAGCAATTGGAACCACCAAGGCATGATCCATGAAAGAAATAAATGAGAAGCCAAACACCATTAAAATTTAAAACTTCTGCTCTGTGTACAATATTGTAAAGAGAATAAGAAGACAAACTACAGAATGGAAGAAAATATTTGCAAAAGAAATATCCAATAAAGGACCAAAATATACCCCCCAAAAAACCCTCTTAAAATTTAACAAAACGTAATGTAATACCTGGATTTAAAATAAGAAAAATATCAAGACACGTTACTGAAGATATTCAAGTGGCAAATAAGCATAGGAAAATACACAAAATATCATATGTCATCTGGGAAATGCAAGTTAAGACAAGTTAAAAACCATCACAAAGCTATTAGAGTAGCCAAAATCCAAAATAGACACCAAGTGCTGGGAAGGTTGTGGAACAAAAGGAATTCTCTTTCTTTACTGTTGGAAATGTAAAATTGTATAGAAAACAACTTAGCAGTTTCTTATACCACTATATATACTCCTGCAACATGATTTAACAATCATACGCCTTGATATTTGCCTAAATGCATTGAAAATTTATGTCCAGAGAAGTATTTGTTTTAACAGCTTTATACATAATTGCTAGAACTTAAAAGACCTGAGATGTCCTCAGGTAGGTGCACAAATAAAGTGCAGTATAGTCAGAAAATGGAATGGACTAGGATACAAAATATACTTATTGAACTTGGAGAGACACAGAGGAAAATAAAATGTATATTAAAAGATAAGATACAATAAAATATACTATATGCTTCTAACTCTAGTTACATGAAAGACAAAACCATAAAGATAGCAAAAAAGATCAATAATTGGCAACATTTGAGGAGGCAGGCATAGGCAGAACACAGGATTATTTTTAGGTAGTGAAACACTCTTCTGTATGATATGAGATGTCATTACACATTTGTCAAAACACTGAACACGTAACACCAAGTATAAACTGTGGACTCTGGGTTATAATAATGTGCCAGTGTAATAAATATACTCCTATAGAGCAAAATTGAGCAGTGTGCCTAGATGGAGGGGCCTGGGGTATATGGGAACTCATAATTTTCACTTCATTTTGTGGTAAAATTAAAACTGCTGTAAAAAATACAATCTATTTTAAAGACTCATTATTTTTGGAAAAATGATATTCTTTTCTTTAGAAAATGTAAACTGTCTTATTATTAAAACTTTTCTTCACCTCAACTTAGAGATCTTATATCTTAAATTTATTTAAGTATTTATGGAGGAAGTGGACATTCACATAAAGGATATCATAATATTATAAATTTATTTAAAACTGGCTCACAGTGCCCAGGGCAGGTGGCAGTCTGTGGGCTGTGTCCCACAAACGATGGCACAAACTTTCTGTGTGTTCAGAATGCTGAATAGCTGCCTACAGAAATCTCAGGTATGGACAGATCATGGCCAGGGAGAAACAACAGACCAAGCCAGCAGGGCCAGCTCCAAGAAAAGTCAAAGGATATTGTGCACTGCAAAAATCATCCTGGGTTTTATGACGAAAGTGACCTTTTCTACATGGCAGGCTAGAGCTGGGAAAGAAATCCAGTGCCATAAGCACTGTGTTTGAGAGGCTTTAATCAGGACCCTTTGGGGGAAGGTGCTCATTGTTTGAGGCTGAACCAGAGAATTGCAGAAAAATTTCACTTCAGAGTTTCCAGTGCTACCTTTCCACAGTGATTGGGAGAGAGATGGCCACAAGAGAG
This sequence comes from Dinomys branickii, assembly GCA_004027595.1. Taxonomy (NCBI): domain Eukaryota; kingdom Metazoa; phylum Chordata; class Mammalia; order Rodentia; family Dinomyidae; genus Dinomys; species Dinomys branickii. The sequence continues at coordinate 11,557 of PVLD010028181.1, forward strand.
TCGCAGGCAAGAAGCAGGGTAGACTTATTCCCCTGAGTTTAAACTCAGGCTAGAAGAACATAGGCTCCTGCCCTACTTAGCAAGAAGCCAGGTAACTCATGTGTGGCTTTTAGAGACAGCTAGAACTAGAAGCTCTGTCATTAACTCCAGTAATTTGCTTGAACCACCACTTTGGTACTGATGTCCAACACAGAGATCAGTGGTCGGATTGCTTCTACATCTATCAATCTGAGCAAAAATAATCCTCAGTTTGGACAGTTGCCCAAGCCTGAGGTAACTGTGGAGGGGACTCTGAAGCTGGCAGAGGAGATAGGCCAAGAAAAACATGGCTTCTCAGGTTTCAAGACTGCAAATCCTGTGAAGAAATCACTATTTTTAAAACATAGAGGAATTTCTTTGATGCATTTTTTCCCTTCATTTCTCAAAACTACTCTAAAAACCAAAATCTGTTTTAAAGTTTTTTATTGTTCTTTGAGGAATAAAATGTCTCTTTTTAAAAGAAAATTTAAACTACCTTATTACTATTAAAATTACCAAAATTTTGCTTCACTTCAATTCTCAGATCAAATATTTGAAATATAGTTAATTTTTAGGGAAGAAATGAACATTCATATATGAGACTTTGTAATATTATATGTTTATTTATAACTGGCTCAGGTCACTTACTGGCTTAGATTATTTATCCTTTTTCTTCTTTAATCTTTTTCGTTTTAGTTTTTTTCTTTTCTTCTTATTTTTCCCTTTTCTTCTCTTCGTTGTTTTCTTCTGTTAGTTTCATCTATTCTATCAATTTCCTTTTAATCCTTAATACAATCCTTTGTCACACTTCTCTCTCCTCCTTTTCCCTTTCCATTGCTTAATTTCTCAATTTACTTATTTCTTTTTCCCATTCCTCACTCCCTTCCTCTATCTTTACTCATATAGCCATTAAGTTTTATTCATCATTAGTTTGTTAGTTCTATGTTATTACTTTTGAATACTTTTCTATGGTTAGTTTAGTTGTTGTATTTAGTAGAAACTTAATGTATGTCAATATATTGCCTGTCTTAGAATTTATGCTATAATTATAGATCTCTTCAAGGCTATGGGTGGGTACCTTATTGATTCTTATAGTACATTAATTTTAAGTTTGTCTTTGATGCTATTATTACTACTGATCTTGTTGTCACTCCTAGGGTAGCATAGTTGTTGCTATTGTTTTCGTTTTCTGTACACCAATATCTGGATTGCCATTGTGCCATTAATAATACAGTGGCCTATAGAACTGGGTGCTGGGCCAATGACACTGTATCCTTCCCTCTGAAAGTAAGGGAGGTGGTTGTATTTTGGGACATAGGCAAAGGCCAGCAATTAAGCTAGCAATTAAGCACACCCAGTGTGCACCACTGAAAAGAAGACACTAACTAAAGAGGTTTCTATACTACCAAAAAAAGTCTTCCACTATAATCAAACCATATGCCTCACTACAAATACACACACACACACACACACACACACACACACACACACGCACACACACACATCAAACTTGAGAAGAAAAGGCAATAAATTGCCTCCCAAAACACCCAAATCCCCCAAAACTGATCCATGGAACATCAAGAGAGGGAAATCCAATCACACAACTGGATTACTGCAAATGATAAGAGAGGAGATTACAAAAAGACAGAGATGGTACTCAGAGAATTCAAAAAAGATATGACTGAACAGATAACGGACTTAATAAAATAATCATCGCTTACAGAAAACACTAACAAAAGGGTAGCTGAGCTAAACAAAATGATATAAAACATGCATGACAAGTCTGGCAAACAATCAGAGTCCTCAAAATGTACCAAACAAAAATCTAGGAGATTGAAAATTTCATTGAAAGTATAGGCAAAAGAACAACTAATGTGAGGACAGAGTGTCAGAACTGGAAGAAAGAGCTGATGTCAGTAACTAAATACTCAAAAATATCTTAAATGCAACAAGAGAACATAAAGACTGAATCCAGCAGCTGGTAGATGACACAAAGACTAATCTGAGATTAATGGGATTTAGTGAAAAATTAGAAAATAGCACAAAGGGCATGAACACCATCACTGATATAATGGAGAAAACTTTCCAAACATGATGAAAGAGCTTAAAATACAGACAGCTGAGGCATGTAGAACCCCAAAGAGCCATGATGCAAAAAGCATCATTCTATGACTCATCCTCACCAAAATTCTTAAAGAGATGCTAGTCAAATTGTTTTTCATCAGCAAGGTTGATTGTTCACCAATGAATTATCAGGGAATTCAAAGACATTTCTCACTTTTGATGTTAGACCAAAATAAAAAATAGATGAAAATGCAAGAAATATAATATGATTTTGGAGATTTTGCTTTATTTTAAGCATTAGCAATTATCCAGAGAATATGCATAAGTGTGTAAGATACATATATATACATATCTACACATACACACTCAGAAATACACAAAGCAAATTATTCTTGTTTCTAAATAGATTAAAGATCTCTTTAGAAAACCTTCCCTAGTTAATACTCCCCTTCAAATGAGGTTCAGAACAAAAAACCTCTCATTTGCCCTGTTCAAGAACAATTTTCATTTAATTATCTGAAAGACATTCTTAAACAATGGTACAAAATTATTGCCTCGGGTTTTAGTCAGTTCTCTACTTTTCTATCATTTTTCTGAAGAGGAGAGAGACAGACAGACAGACAGACAGAAACAGAGAGAGAGAGACAGAGGGAGAGAGAGATTGTGTCAAGACATCAGTTTAAAAAAATGTTAAGTGCCGTACTTGCCTATTGGAATCCAGACAAGACAGACATTCTCATGGTACAGTCCGTGGTTTATGAATTTCAGTGCAGTGACTTGATACCACATTTCCCTTAAGAACCCTACATTTCACATATTTGGGATACTTACATTACATGCATATATTTCAAAAGCCTGAAATGACCTAATAACATTTGTAACAATACAACTATTTTTTTCATCTTTGAACAGTTTAACATGTAAATGTCTTTTTAACAATTTTTGAGAAGAATGAGACTGGGGTTTTCACTTTGTTTCTTTTCTTTCTTTTCTGAATTTCTTTTTCTCTTGGGAGAATGTGAACATCACCCCAAGATCTAATATTTGTTGTAGAGACTCAAAAGGAGAAAACCAACTTCAGACTAATCATTTAAAAAGGAGGTGTCATGTAGATAAGTTGAATTGTGCAGGAAAATGTTCTTGCAAACAATAAAAGTTTATAATACTTTAGAAATAAGTTATGAAAGAACCCCTTCTATTGGGGGAAGAGGAATGGAATCAATGCTGGTAAACGATTGCTCGGGACAAGGCACCACATGTGGAACCGTTCATGATATTGTCTCAAGAGCTCTACATGAGGTAATTGACCATTTATTGTCATTTTATGCATTGGTAAACAGAGCTCTGGTGAGATGAGATGCTTTCCTTAACATCACCTAACCAGAAAATAAAGTAGCTTGTGACTGCTTAAGGGTAACAGACATACTCATGGTCTTTATAATGTATATGCTTTTTCATAAAGTTGGATTAAAATAAAACTTACCTAGGATATGTGTTCCTCATTCTTTTTAATTTCTCCAAAATAAATATTTTGATATTTATAAACTGCTGATAGCCAGCTACTACATTCATAGGTACATGGTTTGCTGCTGTATCACAATAATCTCTAACTTTAATGAGTAATGGTTATGTTGTCAAAATTCTGCCTTCTGTTGCCATCACAGAGTAATGGAGACTGTGTGACTTATAAAGATAATAGGGTTATTGTGACTCATCTTTCTAGAGGCTAGAAAGTCCCAGTCCATGGGGCTGGAATGAGACCGGAGTGAGGTTGCATGCTTCCTCCTTTCACTGAGGAAAGTAGAAGAGCAAGGAAGGGGGCGCAAAACAGCCAAAACCCAGAGGCAGCTTTACCTCCTGCAACCTGCTCTCTTGGTACCCAACCCAACCTGCAGAGTATGAACCCATTAACATGAGAAAGTGTTAATCCATACATGAGGGCTCCGCCCCTATGATCCAAATATTTCCACTGGACCCCACCTCCCAACCCTCCAAAGAAAAATATGAGTTTTCTTCTGGGAACAAAACATATTCACACCAAAGCACCCAATAACTGCTAATTTTACTGAGCAATTTTTATGCTGTTGAGCACTGGGCAAAACCTGAAGGCTTAAATGATCCTAGGACTATTAAATGTACAACCGTGTTGAGAAACTTACCCTTGGTTACCAAAGTGGCAAAAGGGCTAACACCAGAATCCAAATCATCCTCCAGACAGAGCTATTATTCTAGAGTTTCCTTGTGCCCTTTGGATAGTGCTTACGTAGAGAAGCCACCATTTGAAATAATTTTCAAGTAGTGTCATTTTTGCTTCGCTTAATTAGTACAAATATTATTCTTCCCATCTGTCAGTTTATCTTTCAGTCCCTGAGCCAAATTCCAAGAGAGATTTTAAAATTTCTCTTGATAAACTTTGAGATTAGGAATTGTTTTACCCTGTACAGATGCTTTCATTTTTACAGAACTAAGGAAAAGTATAAATAAATAAACTAGAAAATTTGACCTTTAGAGAATATATATGTGTGTATGTGTGTATGTGTCTGTCATTACAGCAGCAATTAAATAATGAACACTTTGAATGTTGTATGAAGATTATTGGCTTAAGTGTTTTGCTTTTTTTAAAACTGTGCACATACAGAGTCAAGAGAAGCAACTAATTCGCATTTTATAAGTGTAATTAACATTAATAGAATATATGCACTTTGATAATCTAGATGACATTTTTGCATTAATTCTCTTCCTGAGATGGATTTAAGTGATGCAGAGTGTATTCCTTTCAAGTTAGACTGCTCTAACAAGGGGGCATTTTGGTATGATACATGGCTAGAGCTCAGTAGAATGGAATTTTAACAACATACATAATAAGGTTTCTTTTATTTTTGCTTCCAGTACCTCAAGGTTGCAAAGATATCTTTAAAATTACTACTACAATACTTGTTTGCTCCTACTTAAAAATATTCCGAATAAAGTGAAGTTGTCAACACACCAAAATAAACCTGTACTCAAAGGGTGACTAAGTAATGTTCAAATAGGTTTTCTTGCTATTATATAAGAAAATCACTGAAAGAATTTCTTTAAAAAACAGTAATCACTAATTCAGTGTACAAGTAAGATCTTCAAACTGACAATAATTCTTACAAAATAAATCACCTAACATGGGTACCACTTCTTAATGTATTCCATTCCTTTGTTTCTTGTTATACTTTCACTTTTTGTATACTTTGGGGGTTAAGAGTGTGTAGACTTTAACACATTATGGTATTTTTATTCATGTTTTTCTCAGGAGTATGGTACCTGTATCACAAAAGCTAGTAAATCTTCAGACATTAAAGTTTAAGGAAGTATTCACTGATATTTTAAAAACACATTTTTTATTTTATTTATTTATTTTTTTATTTTAAAGACAAAAGAATGGAGACATATGACAAAATTATACAGTAAATAGAAGGGAATTAGCACTGGATGTTGTAATACATAATGTTATCTTCACATTAGTTAACACAAAAACATTAAAGAGAAGATAGGAAATTTGCACTGAATGCTGTATAATATACAGTTATCTTCACTTCTGTTAATACAAAAATGATTGAGGAAATACAGAATTATAGGGCTGGAGGTACAGCTCAGTGGGGTAAGTGCTTGCCGCTAAGCACTAAGGCCTTGAGTTCGATCCCTGGTCCCGGAAAAAAAAAAAAAGAAATACAGAATTATAGAAAACATAGAAGGGAATTAGCTCTGGATGCTGTCCAACATAATGTTACCTTCACTTTTGTTACTCATTTACACAGATGATGGCCCAATTGATCATTCAGTTTTTCTCCTCCCTCATCTCCATTGCCCTACCACTCAATCATTCATCTTCCCTGTGATAATAACTGTACTCCTGGGTTTGTCTATACCCCTGGACTCTCGCCTTGGGAACAGATATAGCTGCCTCAGACTAAACTATAACATACATGGGTGTATACAAACTGCCATGGTCAGAGGTGGAAAAGCACGTATGTTCACAGCAGACCACCTGGCCTCACCCTGTCGCCATGCTATGGGTGGGGGCGGGTCCAGTCCGTGAGGTGCCCTCAGCTGAGCAGCCATGGGGCTCACAGCGGGGCAGCCACTGGGCCCACAGTGGGGCAGCCGCAGGGCCCACTGTGGAGTATCCGCGGGGTCCACAGCAGAGCATCTGCAGGGCCCACAGTGCCGCGGGGCCCTCAGTGGAGCAGCCACGGGGCACACGCCCCCATCAGGGCGCCCTCAGTGACCCATTTGGCTCTGTCCCGTTGCCTTGATGCCAGAGGCCCTGTCTTCTTCTCCCACCTCCTTTTGATCTCCATCATTACCGTTCCCCACCCCTTCCAGCTGGGCACCGGACGAACTTACGATGCTTGGTATAAGGGCTTCGCTGGCCCATTCTCACTGTGTTAGTTCAGGGTATGAACTGAGACTAAAGATTAGTTCTAGAATAGAGTTGGAGGATTTTTCTCGCGTCTGCTGTATGGAGTATGTTGTTGTTTTTCAGACTCCCAGTCTGCTGCTTTTCATCTAATCCGTTGCTATGGGTTCATGCAAGGTTCATATGTGCTAGCTGTAAGGAGACCCTCTTGGTGCTCACATCAATAGTTTGGGGTGAGTCCTTAAGTCTGTGGGTTCAACCCATTGTTGCCAGGAACAGGAGGCACTTGCCCAAGCCCCCAAGACTCCAGGTGCTCCCAGAAAGAGTTCAGGGTGGGAGCTGAAGCCCAGTAACTCAGTTCATGCTTCCTGCCTGATGCTGGAGTGAGAAGGGCATGGGGCCGCGTGATCCACCTCCATCTGCAGCTCTCTCTTATTGTTGTGCCCCAGTTCCCATTTGTTCCTTGGCTGGATCCCTGGGATTTGCTGTGGCTCTGGGTTCCCTGCTGATGCACCCCACCACTCCCCACTGGCAGCCGCCCACACCGACACAGACAATTAAACAACTACAAAATTACACAGAATATAGAAGGGAATTATCTGTGAATGCTAATTTACCTAAAGTTACTTTCCCACTTATTACTCTTTATACTGGTGGTGGCTCGCTTGAAAATTCAAATTCTTTCCTCCCTCATCTCCGTTGCTCTACCACATACTTCTGAACTCTCACCTTGGGAGGAGACATAGCTGCCTCAGACCATACTATACAAGCTGTCCTGTTTGGGGTGGAAAAGCACCTATACTCGTCACGGACCGCCTGTCTCCTCCCCGCCCCTGCATAGGGTGGGTAGGGAGGTGAGTGGGTTCTGTTCGCTCTCTCTGGCGTCACTTGTCAACCCCCAGTGGGGCTGCCCGAGCTCATAGAGCCGTCCACGCCCACAGCCAGTGCCTGTACTCCAGGTCTGCTGCTCTTCATCAAACATGTTGCTGTGTGTTCTTGCAAAGTTCATACGTGTAACCTGTAAGTAAGTCCTCTTCGTGTTGTTAATAGTGTGGAGTGAGTCCTGAAGTCCATATAATCGTCCCATTATTGACAGGAGAATTTGTTGATTACTCCCGCCGCCTAGTCTCTCCGTGTTCACAGTGAGATTTCAGGGCGGGAGCTGGAGCCCGGAACCTTGGCTCCTGCTTCCCGGCTGGTCCCAGAGTGTGATCGCAGTTCCCTCCACTGTCCGCTCCATCCCCTCGGGGCCGCTGCCCATTCTGCTGCTCCCCACTTACCCAGTAAAGGGGTGAGGGAGGGGATCACCTTGGGGCACACGCAGGGTCGGTGCGGTGAGCTGTGTGCTATTTAGACCGATTCCATCCTGTCTCCCGGCGTGGATTAGGGATGTTTCTGCAGGATCAGGTTTCTGTTTCCCTGGGTGTTGTAATTTCTCCTCTTTGTCCTGGATTCGACTACTGCTCCCGTCCACCATTGCATCTTCTTATAGCTACACTCTCTCCTCTGACCCTTTCTCGGAACTCCACACTCCCCTGGCCGAGCTGGGAGGCTTCCGTGAGGGTAGGTCTCTGCAGCTGAAGCTGCGGGTGCCAGGACGAAGGCGTGAGCTAAAGATGTGTGTGATTTGGAGCTGTCGTTTCTCCGTCCCGCCTCCCTCCGAGTGCTCCATGGCGGACCTCCGATCCTTTCTTCCCGAATAAGTCCTTCTTATTCTTTCCAAGGAT
>PVLD010028182.1:0-19750 GCA_004027595.1 Dinomys branickii
TGGGGCTTTCCCACGTCTCGCCCCGGCAGCCTGGTCCGCCCTACCACATCTCCCCCGGCATCTCAGAGAAATACGCCCAGTTTAAACTTCCCAGCCGAGGTCCCGGCATTCACGCTCGCCAAGTCTGTCTCGAGCTGGTGGTGTTTATTAAGGAGGTTCGCTCCCTTGCTGCTCACCTGGTCGCCATCTTCCCCGGATATGATTTTTGTTTTTACAATCTAAACTGTCATTGCTCCCTGGAAAATACTCTTCCAAATGTATTTTTGAATGTAAGTTGTTTATCAATAATGTAGTATATATCAACTATGTCATTACTAAGTCCATTTCATGGAAGTCAAATTCAGCTTGTTAGAAATAGGTTCAAATATTAATTTTTACTTTATTAATCTATACTTTATCTGCAGTTTTAAGTAGCAAGTATTGTATCTGCCTTACCATATTGAATTAATCATCATATTAAAATTCAGGGCAGAGAAACACTATAAAGAAAAAATTTGAAACAATCTCCTGTGTGTTGTTATCAGCACATAAGTTGTTACATGTTTGTTTGTTTGTTTGTTTGTTTGTTTTGTCTCACTGTGTAGTTTAGGCAGACCTTAAGTTCACTCTGTGACCGTGGCAGGCCTCACCCTTGTGGCAATGCTCCTGACTCAGCCTACTGAGTGCTAGGTTCACAGCAGTGCACCACATCTGGTCCAATACATGTTTCCTGAGACGACATCATGCACCTTGACCTTGACTGGTTTTCACCAGGTCCTTGTCCTATTTGCTGTACCTGAGTGATTACTGAATTAATCTTAGTGAAAGTATACATTTTGAATCTTCTTATACAATGTCTTTCTCAATAATTGCAAAATACTTATTCACCCCAAAACTGAGGAATAAATGTTATTACATAGTATTGTTTAAAAGTGAAAACAGGTTAAATTGGTAACATAAATTTATCACTTCCAACATTTTACAACGCCAAGCTAAAGTGTGTGGTTTATACAGTGTATATATTTTAAACGAACTACAAAGTTTCTTTATGATTATCTACTACTCTTCCATAGTTTCATCTGCTCTTTAGAGGAAAACCCCATGATTTCCAGAATCATATTTTCAACAGTCTGTCCTGTTGGAATCACCCTCAGTAAGTTGGTAGATGTGTCCCTTGTTTCTTAACAATTCCTGACTGTCATTCCTCTTAAATGCAAAGAGTAAATAAAGAAAGTTGTCTAAGGAAAAGAATCAAGAGCTTGCTCATAATGAAAATGTTTTTCTGGACTTGAGAGTCAGTTTATACTTCAGCTGAAACTTCTCAGTGAAAGCTATTTCATTTTAAAATTTTATTTACTAAATGGATATTTTCTGAAAAAAATGATAAGTTGGTGGAAAGAGATGGATTATTGCATAGGAAGATGTAGGCTAAAAGAAGACTTCCCAGAAGTGGAAAAATACGAGAAAAGTGAACCCCTATGAGTAGTTTTCTTGTTGAACTAACCAACAGGAGTAATGGCTTAGACCAGGAAGGCATGAATGAGGAAATGGTTCTGAGCACCTGCATGCCTGATCTGTCTCTGTCTATTTAAGTCAATCACCAGTTACTTCTACTCTAAATGCAAACTGATCTTCCTGAAAGGCAGAATATCTAAAGGGATTGATGACAGAATCTATGGAAATCCTATGAAATAATTACTGCTATAATCATCGACTTCAAAAATGACCTTGTCTCCATTTCTTTAGGCTGAAGATTATAATTTAAAAATTGTTTAACTAGGGAAAAAATTTACTACCATACTCACCTTTCAAGTTCATATTCTGCAAGAATAGATCACAAAACACATTTAATGACAATGGGGGAACAATTAATTTCTTGCTAGTTTGGATGTAATTGTGCCTGGGAAAGGAGGACTTATTTTGGTGATAAGAAATTTATAACAATCTTACCTGAGAGCCAATGTAGATTGCAGGGTTCATCTCCAAAAAAACATAGGTAAGCATATTGAATTGTGCTTTCATAAATGCTCTCAAAATTTTGTATCATCCCACTGTTCCATACCTTGGTATTTTGTCTCAGCAAGAAGAGAAAAGTAACCAAGACAAAGGCTATTATTTTACAGCTTTCTATGGCAAGGAAGTATGCCAAATTCACTTGGATTTGGCCAACACACAAAGGTAGGAAGTGTCATGGTACAAAAGGAGAAGCCCAGATATTCCTTGTTTGTTGGTTATTAGGCATCTCACATGATTGGTTAGGAGAATCTATTTGACTTCTCTAGTTTACCCACATGTAGAAATAAGGGTAATTTTTAGGTAACCCAAAAGTATTATGTCTTGAATATTTTGGACTAATTGCTATAAATGTTGTGGTTTAACTTTAGTGAATTGATTCCTTCGGTCAATTGATCTTGACTGTTGGAGTTTGATTTTTCTATGTGGTCTGCCTATCACCCACTTTTGTATTTATAGTCTCAGTTATATGTTAAAAAGTTACAGCATGACTGTTCTATTGATATTTTCAGCCCACAAAACAATGTGTCAGAGCAAGAGATATTTTATAACAATAGAAATGTCACAGTGAGTTTGTCTTCACAAGATTCATGATTGTACCAGCTAACATACCACCCAGGAAGCCCTCAGAGTGGCCTTTTAAAATCTCAGTTAAGATTCTAGGTTGCAGACAATGGAATTATGTAAGAAATGAAAAAATGATGTATAACACAGTACTTTGCCTACAACAGCTGAAGCTCCTTTCCTTTGTCATCCACTGCAGGACCACATGATCGCTCTCCCCAGTAAAGCAGTAATGCATATGCCACTGAGTAGGATCTGCATTCTGTAGAACTCTGCAGGGCAACACAATTCCTTGGTTTCTACTTTATGGAGTACAACTCACTGATTTGGGGTAATTGAACAAAGGTTAGATTTAGGACCAATAGACCATGCAGTTGAGTTTGATAATGAATTTACAAAGAGGCGTGCTGGGAAGGAGTTTGGATATATGTGAGTGGGAGGGCATGATTCAACATAAAACACGATGGACACTACCAGGGGATGGACTTTAACATGGGTTGTTAAAGGGAAGATTGGGGGCTGGGGATATAGCTCAGTGGAATAAGCGCTTGCCTAGCAAGCACAGGGTCCTGAGTTCGATCCCCAGTACCGCAAAAAAAAAAAAAAAAAAAGGGAAGATTGGATTGTTTGGGAAGATAGTGTGGATTCATAACGTAAGCAGACCAGTTACAGAAAAGGGAACTCTCACATGTGATCCTTGAGATGAAGAAAGTGAAATTGTACAGAAGCAGAGAAGCAGCTAAGGTAAAACAGCAAATAAAGTGGGGAATTATGGAAGCCCAGAGATGGCTCACCACACATACAGCTACTGCTGAGTCAAGAAAAATAAAGGCAAAAGCATCACTCCGATGTAGGAGCATGAAGAGTATGATACGAGCAGGAGGAAAGGGTGACAGAGAAGTCATTTCTGTGATGCAAGGAGTGAAGTGGGCAGAAAACACATTGGACATTGGGGATGGCATGGAGGTAAGAAGCACGGGTGTTTCTGCGAACACCCAGGACTTTGCTGGTGTTGAAATACAGAAATAAGGCTAAGTGCAAGACATTGTACATGGACAATGGACATTGTACATGGACATTGTCTAGGATACTTTGCATTATTATGAAACTTCTCAGAATGTCAGGTATGAAGGTTTGTTTTACCTAACCCCCCAAACATCTAATGAAATAGGTTTTGTAATAGCTTAGAGTTCCTAGGTGAAATACAGAAAAACTTTGAGGTGTAAATAAACCAATAAATTCCTAAATTTATATGAAAATCTCTCTCTCTCTCCCTCTCTCCTCTTGTAACAGAAAATGCCCCTCAGCCAGTTTGCTAGTTGCCCAGGTGACAGTTCCTGTTGCAGTTCCTATTGCTTCTATCTCTTAGAAAGAGTTGGTTACTGTGATGCAAAGTTGGTCACTACGATGCATATTGTAAGACCCAATCAAAAACAGCCACGTACTCTACCTCTGTACTTCCCCTTGGCAGACCCCATGAAAACCTCCCTACCTGGGCCTTTGAGGCCTGATATTTTGAGAACGATCCCCATCAGTGCCTGTTGACATAAAATTAATCTGCCTTCCAATCCTGGATGTTGTTCTGGTGTTTCTGCTTACCATTATGCTCTCTCCCTCTTTTTCTTTCTCTCTCTCCCTCCCTCTTTCCTCTCTTTTCTCTCTCTACCCAGAATTCCAAAAAACTGAGAAAAAAATAGCCATTTATGTAGGGTATATTTCAGTTCTGTTTGCCACATATTCATTGCCTTAAGAAATGTTTTAAATTGCTGAACAAAAATACAAGACTGTAATTATGATCGCAAGTGTGTTCGTGCAGAACTGAAGTGTGGGAAACCATGTCTGATGGCAGCAAGATACTTCCAAGCAGCATGCGGAATATAATCGTGGGTGTGGAGGCCAGGAACTAAGAGAGGCATGAACAAGTAAGAGACCTAAAAAGAAAATTAATGTAAAGGAACCAAGGTACTTGAAATACTAGGTAGGTAAGAGGGCTGGGGGTTCCCCTGGGACAGTTTTTGGAACAGTGGTAAAGCATCAGTCTGGTGAATTACTAATTGAATTTTAAAACCATAGATCTAAAATGTTGATACAAATAAAAAGAGATTATTTTCTTAGGTTGGAGTGACATATATCTTTCTCAACCTACCATCTGCAGTGAGCATAGATAGCAAAAACTTAGTAATTTGAAAATTATAATAAATACAATTTTATATTTTATATTCTTATTAATGCATCTGCAACATCCATCTCCCCTCCCCTCCCCTCCCCTCCCCTCCCCTCCTCTCTCTCCCCTCTCTTCCCCTCCTCTTTCTTTCCTCCCTTCCTCCCTTCCTTCCTTATCTCTCTCTCTCTTTCTTTCTTTCTCTTGCTGTACCCCTCTCTTTCTCTTTTCCTTCTTTCATTTTTCTTAAGATGTTCCACACGCCACATAGAGCAGATTACTATGGTGTGTAGGCCAGCAGGACTGACAGAAATAACCACAGAAAAACTAACTTTCAAACAGAGAATTTTGCAGTCTAAAGTCCATTTGTCTCATCTCATCCCTGTTACAAAGCTATTAGCTCCATGTTGACAGATGAGTCATGACTCTTTCCGAAGGCTTACACCTGGAGACTGACAGTGAAAACATTTGATTAAGTGGGCCTGGACATGGTGAGGGCCAGTTGACAATAGCTTCTTAAGTCAGGGCACAGTGCTCACCTCACCTACCTGTTGAGGTCCTGAGTGCATCTTAACTTAGAGATTGTAGTACTGTAGGAATCACTTGTCCACTACACTTTGGTTAGCCAGCCAGCGGGGCAAAGGAGGTGGACATCCATGTCACCAGACGGGGTGCAGCACATTGTCTGACAACTGAAGAAAAGGAGAGCCATGGGGACAGTTAACACACTGAAGGCAGATTGAAGCCCCAGAGCGCCTCAACATGCTCTCAGCACCTGAATAGAAGATAATGTGACAGTTTGAGAGATGGCAGAAGAAAATATTTTGTATGTCAGCATCTTAAATGACCGTTTTCCTTGCTTTTTGAACAAGAAATCTTGATTTGCACTTTGTACCAGGAACCACAAATTGTATGTGCCCATATCCATGGTTGTTAAAGTTCCAGCAGGCTTAACATTTCATATATTTTCTTGCCCAGCAGGCAACTGTAAGGAGAGTCAGAGTCTGTTCAAGCTTTTTGATACATTCTTCCTTACTCAATTAAAAGTATAAAAAGCATTATCGTGTACAGAAGATGCAGTCATGTTGGAGGAAGAACTGATGAACACTGGCATGAGGCCACATGAGAGGATAGCTGTAACTGTACACCTGAAGATTCCCTGTTTAGGTCATATGTGAAAGGTGTTGATAAGTGAGGGTGGAAAGTCAATGATAAAGTCCTCTGGTAGAGTCACCATGGCACGGGATGGTTGGCTTAGGACTTTCCCAGGGCAGGTTGCCTTGCCATTCCTTGGCTAACTGGCCACTATAGGAAAAAGTGAGTCGAAGTACATGACATCAAAGGAGCACACTGCATAAATAAGAGGGATATTTGGGGAGAGAATGTTTTAAAAATGTTAGTGAAAAGTTTGCACTTGGAAAAAGGAGTGCTTCATTTTTGCCAGAAATGTTTTTGAATTTTGTTAGGTCATCATTTGGGGTGAAGCTTCACATCTGTTATAGCAAAGAATAGCAAAAATGAGAAGCCAGTTGATGATTGGGTTCTATCATGAATGAACCTCAAGGAACTGAAATATCCCTAATACTTTATTTTATGTTATTATGTTGTTTTGTTTTATCTCATTAAAATAAGTATTGTAATGTCTACCTTAAAAGGGAAGGAACTGTGTTGGTCTCTCCATCATGTAGAAAAGGCAGAGACTGGCCTTGAAACCGAACAAGAACTTAACTGTCTCCAAGAGTTTCCTTGGTTTGTTGTAGGAGAATAGAAAGTCATTAACATCTTCGCTCCTCCCTGGCGCTCTTGAGCATTGTGCATGTCTTCCTCCATCTTGCTCTCTCATGTGAGAGGCTCAGGTAACCATTCTTTAAATTGAGAAATATTGGAAGAATTGTGTTTGTAGTGTGAATAAGCTTCTACTTTCTTTCAAAGCTTTATGTTTGTTTTTGGATGATTCAGCTTTTAGAGTCTGATTAAAATTTGGGAGATTTTAATGTTTTAAGATTGTAAAGGTAATACATTTTCAAAGACATTTGTTGAATTTAAATAAAATTTGCAGAAAATTTCACGTTGAATTCAAGTAGCATAAGAGATAGTAAATTAAATTTCTGTTAGTGAGCAAATGAGGACAGTATTTAAAAATGTAAATTTCATATGTAGGAAATTGAATAAATATTAAAAAATTAAGCAATTTATTTCTAACTGACTTATTTTAACTATAATAAAATATAATTAGCATGTATGACAATATTGTAAGATATATAAATAATTTTTCAGCATCAGTATGTTTTTGGCAGGATAACTATTACTTCTGTTAGAATAGATAGCCCTAGAAAATACTACTTGGTTCTTAAATATTTCCTCACTCTGTTCTTCAGGCTTAAAAGACTGAATAAGTGGAAAATAAAAACAACATTTCTTGCATGACTAGTTTTTAAACCTTGAGCAACGTGAACTGAAAAACGTTCACATTATTTGAATTCATGCTCTACATACACAGCTGAAGTTTCTGATAAGGAAAGAATGACAAAATTGGTAGATGAAATTTTGACCCAGAAAAAAGGATAAAGAAACTCTGTAGATGACAGAAGACAAATTGCCTACTTTATCATTTCTCCCCTCACTCCTAAATTCAGAAAGTCAAGTAACAAGACTTTAATGGAGTAATCATTCTCATCCATATGAGATAAAATATTATAACCCACAAGGGGCCCTCTTAATCACTACCTGATATACTTTATGAAGTAAGTTGTCTAATCTCTCTCAAAAGGGCTAGAAGAAATGAAATAATCCTCCAAGTAGACTTTGAGATTAGTGGTCTTTTTTTAATTAAAAATGTCTTGTGGAGTGAGACTATGTGAACCACCTTCTCAATTAAAATGTACAAATATTGTTTTATTGGATTATGAATGACTTTAATACCCCACGTCACTGATACATTGAGCTCCATGGGCTCCATTTGAATTTCTGAATTTCAAGTTTAATAGCAGGAATCCCAGAACATGTCTTTTAATGATTCACATCTCTGAGGGTTTATAGGAAGAAAGTCAATTCAGTGCAAATCTTTGGAACCTATCACGTTATTTACTCTGTAGATTTAGAATCCCTACCCTGGGATGTAAGGCTGTGCTTTAGCATGTCAGCAAGCACTGTGAAGGGGCGTAAAATTTTCTGTGTGTATATGTGTATGCTTGGGGTGGCTTCAGCGTTATCTTCAACCACTTACAGTGATTCATAACTGAAAGACTGAGAAGTATTACAACAAGGTTTTTCAACTTTACTACTATTGACATTTGGGGCCAAGATAATTTTTATGGTGAGAGTTGTATTGTTATTGTAATGCACCAAAATAGTTCTCAGACATGGTTAAATACTTCCCAGGGGAAACGGTCATCTCAAGACAGTGAAGATATGACATACAGGATTTTTAAAAGCTAGCTTAAGAAATTCTATTCTTACCACATCCAGTGGCATATATAATTCCAACAGGTAGCTATATTTACTTCTGAAATAAGTGTAATTAAAAACACCAACCTGTAATGATCTGCTGCATTAGGGTAGAAGAAAAGACAAGAAGAAGTGTACCACCTGCTGCCCAGGGTGTCCCTGGCTTATGAAGTTTCAGTTTTGCAGCAAAAGACCTGACTTTTAGTCTTTGTTACACCATTTTAAACTATGTAAGCAAATGTCCTGGGTTATCCTTAGTATCCGAATCTACAGGAGGTTATTAATATTAATAAAAATGCTAATTTAATATTAATGAAAAGGTGTTGTACCATCAACATGAAAATGCTCCTCAAGTGAAATATGAGATGGTTTTATTAAAACACTGTTAAAAGTGATAGGAAAAGTTCTCCTTCCATAAACCTTAGCGGTGATGATTTCAGAGCGAAGTGCACCCTCTTCTCAATGCACTCAAAAGGATCTGGTTACCGCTAAGTTTATTCATTTTGTCTCATCTTTTAAAATTTCTCCATTCTGTATGCTTTGCCATGCTGTATGTTATTAATACAGTATCATAACCACATAGTTTACAAATAAAGCAAATCACATACGGGTAGTCTGTCGCCTGGGTGTTTTAGCAATAGAATCATTAGAAAAATTTTGCGGACCTTCACTCTGGAAAGCAGTGTTCTGAACTTGAGCTTGTGAGCTTGTGGTTTGGGGAAGCGCTTTATTCTTTACATGACTATATTCTACATGATTAAACTGGCGTAGCTTAGTGGTAGAGTCCTTGCCCGGTGTGGCCAACCCCTGGGTTCAAACCCAGTACTACACAAAAAGAACCCAGAATATTTTCAGGCTGATTGAGCATCAAAATCACATGCAGAAATCTTAAAATTTAGCTAAGCATAGTCCTAAATGTGCTAAATAAAAATCTCTGGAATCTCCATGAATGATCCCAACATGCAAACATATTGAGGATGGATTTGACTGTATAGCAGTTAAGAAGCCAGCTACTGACTGCTGTCTCTGAATTTAGAAACTGTGGATCAGGGCTTATAGGAAGACTTTCAGAGAAGAGGAAAGAGGAGTAGTTAGGAGAGTATAAAAATATTATTTTTTAAAATGATTTACCTAGGATGAAGTATAACCTTAATATTTCTCTTCCTCTGTGCTGTAAAAAAATTAACATGTGTATGTTTATGCCCATGCACTATGAATTCTGAATATCAGATAATTAGAGAATGCTATAAATGATAGTTTCTATTTTATTATTCCTCCCAACCTTTGTCTTTATTGAGAACTGTTTTCTGGATACTGCAGAGCTTTTGTATTTTGTGGCAGTTTCTATGGTATTAAGAATAAAATTTAGCAAAAAATTAAAAAAGGTGACAGAGCTGGACATGTGCAGGAGACCTGCCGCCCTCCCATGTTTGCGAAGGAGGGACCAGAAACTTCCCCGGAAAATGTTTCTCTTCTTTCAGTCTTGCTTCCGTCTTCTCACTTACAAAATAGATACCACTACCTCCTTTTGCGCCTCACAAAATGTATGTAGTTTTATGGATGTGCCTTTTTAGCTTCCCGCTGATGGGGAATAGATGAATGACGTCACCTTTGAAGCAAAGGCCAGATCGGATAACACTAGAAAAGGAGACTGGCTGAGTAATGGCCATGGAAGGGCAGGCTCTTCACACATTTCATAAAATAAAATAAAATTAAATTAAATTAAAATAAATAAAAACCAGCATAGGTTGTTGAGTTCTATACAATTGCTTTATTTCACAGATGGCAAAAGGTTGGCCTAGAGATGTGCACTTTCTGCATCATTTGAGAATATTTCATCTTTTGAAGAGAACTAAGTAAAGGAAGTGGTTGAATTGGATCGTAGCATTAAGTAGCATGTAGGATACATTCACAGAGCTAAAGCAAACATGACATGTGGCTAAGAAGGGATTAGAGTTGCTGTGGGTAAAGTGGGTCCCTCAAATTCATATGTTGGTGCCCTAACTCCCAGTATCAGAGAATGTGACTTTATTTGGAAATAGTGTTGTTACAGATGTACATCTTTGGGGTGAAGTCACACTGGGGTAAGGAGCACTCATCATCCAATACGTCTTGGCGTCTGTATAAGAAGGGGAAACCCGGACACAGGCATATGCATAGGGAAAATGGCCAACGTAGATGAAGACAGGGATTGAGCGGATGCAGCAGAAGCCAGGCAATGGGAAAGGTGGCCAAAAAACTGCCAGATGTTAAGAGAGACATGGAATAGATTTGCCTTCATAGCTCATAGCAGGAACTAGGCCTGCTGACAAATGGATTTCAGATTTGTAACTTCCATAACTTTGGAATGATGAATTTCTCCTTTAAGCCACATGTGGTACTCTAGCTAACTCATACAGGAGGAGTCAGATACTGGACACTTGCAGTGCCCTCAGGACAAATGAACATGGTGTGGAATTCAGGAAGCGGCTGTGCTCTCGTAAGTGTGTTAATTTATTGCATTTTTGTCCTCTTGATTTTTGCTGTGTGTTTAGAATGGACTCAATCAGTTGTGTGATTCAAACGTTTGAATTTTCTCTGCAAGCTTTTCTGTTCCTTTACAGATCGATTGGCTTGCCTGGTAGGGTATGTAGAGGCTTCCCCTTGTATTAGCTCATTTTCCAGACTGGCAAGTAGTTTAGGGCCTAAAACCCAGATTCATTTATTTGCACTCTTCAAAGTCATGTGTGGATCTTTAGGAAAATGAAGACCTACTAGGGCGCTTTTCTTTGTGAACGTAAACATCATCTAATTCAGTGTTGGAGGGTTTGGATTTTATTGATGATACAATCAGTATTTCTTGTAGTCACTGCTATAATTGTTTCTCATTTTTTTCTGGGTTGTGATTTTTATTTAAAAATATTAGAAACGTGTTTGAAGGCATTGGTTTGCTACCATATAGCCTGCTCCCCATCATCTTATGCAATAAAAATAGATTTAAAATTTCATGTCTACTTCCTTTTCATCCATAGTAAAAATAGAAGTTATTTTTAAAATCTTAAAATACAGTCCTCAAATAAGCCCCAAAATTATTAGATAAAAAGCTCTGTGAAGAATGCTGTGTATTTGGTTATAGCAAGGAAGCTTTGGGACGAACTGACTTTCAAGGCTTTCCCAACATTGTTGAACCTCTGTTTGTAAACCAGCTTTTTGTTATACTTAAAAATCCCCTCCAGGTTTTGTTTTGTTTTGGTTTATGTTTGCTTCTCCTCTTTTATGTTTAACTGCTTTCAGATGCCAAGAGGGGTATCATTTGGTGATTTGCTTACTATTTATAATTGGGCTTCTCTTGAGGCAAGGGTCAAATTACCTCATGGGTTGGATCCTAGCAATTTACCTTTCCAGTGTTTATTTCTTTCTGTGTAAGTAGGGATTTAACATTCAAGTCTACTATTTCAGAAAGGGGTAATGGAAATGAGCAGCCTGATTGCTGCTGTACTTCATATGATTAAACTGTAGAGCAAAATTGCCCCTTCTCTAGTGATAAGCACCTCTGCATTATAGAAACGAAGCAGTATTTGATTTATCCATTTCCCTAAACATTATTTGTTTGGGGTTGGGGATATTTAGACTCGTGAATTTGTAGTTCAGTCATTTTCAAAAAGTAATATTCCTAAAAATTATTCAAAAAGAATTTTGCTTTTAGAGCTTAAACCTGAGAGCCAGACTCTGTGAAATCATAGCTTTTGTCATAGCACCAAGGTAGCCTTAGACCAGTTACTTAATCCTGTAGACCTCACAGGAACATGAAGATCACAGGAACAGCCACCTTGTTGGCATATTATAAGATCAAATGCGATGACACATAAAAAGTTCTTAGCACAATGGCTGGCATGTTGAAAGGGCTTCATACCTGCTAGCTGCTAATCTTTACTTCCTATAACCCATTTAGTTCAACATTTTAGTTTTCTTTTTAATGAGGAACTTGGATTAGATTGATGTAAGGCATGGTCTATCCATAGAGCGTTTCAACTACCTAGATAGGGAGAAATCTTTATGCTTCAGGTTCATTAGCCAAAGATAGAGGCACGTGATGGTACCCTGTTGGCACCAAGAGTATTCGCCCCAAGTGCCAAGCCAGGGAAGGTTTCCTACTTAATCACAAAAGCTAAGTAGAATAGTGTCAGATGATTAGGAGGAGCCAACCTGAGCTACAGCAAAACGATGTAACACCTTGCTCTATGCAAGTTATAAAAGGCTGCCGAATTCCAGAGTAAGATACAAAAAAGCACAAATGGGAAAAGAACTAGAGGACTACTCACCCAGACAGGCCATCCGAAGGGTCTTCTTGGCCATTAGCTTTTAGTCTTTATTCTTGGTCTTTATTCTTTGAGTGATGGAGATCAAGTGAAATATTTGAGCAGGGTTGAGCTGTGGAGCTCTCAAAATGATTTGCGGATGAAGCATTTTATGAACCAACACAGAAAAAGAGATACAATAGAAGTAATGACGATCTTCTCAACTGTGGCAGCAACAGCAGAAGGAGAGAGGAAGGCGTGGGCGAGGAAAGTGTTCAGCAGGTAAAGCAGGCAGGAGTTGATGGTTGGCCGAAATGCAGGAGTGAGTGAGAGACAGAAAAAATAGAATGAGAGTAAGTTCCTGAGTTGTGTAGCATCTGAGGGGAGCTGTTATGAAGTGGCACAGAAAATACTGGAAGAGGATGGACAGTGGAGGGGTGGAGCGGAGAAAGACACGCAGCCCTGATGTGTTGACCTGAACCCTTTTATTATGAGACATCCAGAACGACCGTAAGGGTCTGAGGATGAGAGTAGTAACAGAAGTTAAAAGAGAAGGACTTCTTACACCCTATGCTATTTACTCAAGAAGAAATAACGCCTGAATTCAGATAAGTTTAAAACTCAAAGCAGTGACAGCTGTCATGTCTTCTAGAAAAAAATCTCCTGTCCTATATGCACAATCTTGTTTATACTGTACCCCTCAGCTAACTGTGTTCATTTTGTATATCTTATTTTACCTACATGATATTTAATCATTTCTAGATTATCTTAGTTACTTTTAGTTTTGTTCACAAATTTCTCATTTTTATCTTGTGTGGAGAACTCAAGTCATTCCATCTAATGCCATAAACAAATTACACATTCAACTAAACCCAGCATATTTTTATGGGGTGGTTATTCTCTGCCAGATGCTAACAGGATTGGCATAAAAGCAAAACACAAGCATCTTATTTCCTTATAAGAAACGTATATCTTTTCAATTATCTTTCATTATATTAAATCTCTTTTCTAATTTTTCCTTAGACCATCATAAAAAATTCAATCCAGTTAATCTCCGAGGAATTAATGCTCTTTTGCTGTCTGGAAGTGGGTTTTTAGGGAATTTAGAGAGCGAAGGTGTCAGGGGCTGCTGGCTTGCTACTCTGTTCCCTTTCTCTAACTCACTTCTTGGTGTTGTTTGAGGAGGGGGAGGAGAGATTGGAGAGGCAAGGATATGGACATGGCTGGTGTCCTAGTTTTATTCCAGACCTGGCACTGCTGTGGTGGGTGTGGTTCTTCTGGAGTACTATATGTCTTTTTACCTTATCTCGCCCTACAGTACAAAGGAATCTTCAACTCCTGCCTCTTCTAACTTCCTCTGATCATTCACATGGATCCACATCAACACTGAGTGTCTCTTTTGTGCTTCCAATGCAGAAGTTGTGGGTCAGTGGTTTCTCATTCCCAGGTTTATTTCACCATGATTTCTTTTGTGCCAGCTGGTGTCAGCTATTGATCAGGCCTTCTGTCTCTAGGCATTTACAGATGTGTGTCCTGCACCTGTCTTTCATACATGTACATCTCCAACCTGAAGGTGTCACATGACAAGTGCCCCAATGACTCTCCCATTGTCCTTTGCTTTGCTCTCAATGGCAGGCATAAGATGACCATACAAAGTTACTTCTGGAGCAACTCCTAGGGAAAAACAACAGGCTACTCTTTCAGCTGCCTCAGTTCTTTTTAAGTGCTTATCTCGGAACTCACTGTCAAACTGGTGTTTGAAGGGAGGCCATGCCACATCACTGTGCTTTATATGTCATGCTTTATCCGGGTCTTGGGCTCTCTCATCTTACCTCAAAATCGATATGGCTTTCAGCATCCTTTCTTAGGCGCTTTAAGGATGGTACTCTTTCAAACAGCCTTGGAAGGTGCCTGTCTCCACGGTTGGTTGGTTTCTTTAGAACATAGTGTATTGTTTTAGATGTATATTTCTTTACCCTAGGCTTTGAATCTATGCCACAAGTCCAGGATAATGGATATGCTCCATCAAATTCTGTTACCAAATTTAGCACAGGGGAAAAAATGTAGTGTGATCTGAAGAACTTTCATACAGAGGATACATTCCTAGCATTGTAAAAGATGCTGTTGGTTTTTACGAAACCACATCTACTTAACAAAGATGACAGGTGCTCCTAGGGAGCTCTGTTGATGAACAAGGTTAGAAATAGACATGATTTGGAGCAGCAGAAACTTGCAAGAATATTAGTGGAAATATGACTAGGGTAGGAGTTGGTTTGCTAATCTTGGTTCATTACTCAATTGTCTTGTGAACAAGTTAGTTTAACTCCTTGTTCTTTGTGGTGCTTCTCTGGAATACGAAGGTAGAAGGTCATCTTAGGATAGTCTTAAAAGGTTGCAATTCCATGACTCAGATTTATGATTTTTTTTTTTTTTTTTTTTTTTTGCGGTACTAGGGATCGAACTCAGGACCTTGTGCTTGCCAGGCAAGCACTTATTCCACTGAGCTATATCCCCAGCAGATTTATGATCCTAATAACTTTTCAAATGCAGTAGGCAGAAGGATACTTCGTGAAAGTCTCCCTTGAACTGTCATAAGAAGCATTTGTTCAGTGTCATTTCATATCTAGCCCTTATCATTTTTTTTTATTTTTAAAGACAAAAGAATGGAGACATAGGAACCAGAATAATCCATAAACAATACAAAAAAAATTATACAGAATGTAGTAGGGAATGAGAACTGGATGTTGTATTACATAATGTTATCTTCACATTAGTTATCACACAAACATTAAGGGAAATACCAAATTATAGAGAAGATAGTAGAGAATTAGCACTGGATGCTGTATAATATAAAGTTATTTTCACTTGTTAATACAAAAATGATTGAGGAAATACAAAATTATAGAGAATATAGAAGGGAATTAGCTGTGGATGTTGTCCTACATAGTGTTACCTTCACATTTGTTACTCAGTTACACAGATGATGGCCATTTGATCATTCAATTTTCTCCTCCCTCATCTCTGTTGCCCTACCACTCAATCAGTCATCTTCCCTGTGATAATAACTGTACTCCTGGGTTTATCTATATCCCTGAACTCTTGCCTTGGGAAGAGATATAGCTGGCTCAGACTATACTATAACATACACGGGTGTATACAAACTGCCATGGTCGGAGGTGGAAGAGCACCTATGCTCACAGCGCACTGCCCAGCTCCGCCCTGTCGCTGTGCTATTGGTGGGGGTGGGTCCAGTCCATGGGGCACCCTCAGTGGGGCCCACAGTGGAGCAGCCGTGGGGCCCACAGCGGGAGCAGGCACAGGGCCAACAGTGGGAGCAGCCATAGGGCACACGCCCCCGTCAGGGCACCCTCAGTGACCCGTTCGGCTCTGTCCCGTTGCCTCAATGCCGGAGGCCCTTTCTTCTCCTCCCTCTTCCTGATCTCCAGTATTACTGTTCCCCACCCCCTGCAGCTGGGCATTGGACGAACTTATGATGCTTGGTATAAGGGCTTGAAATCTCCCCGGCCTGTTCTCACTGTGTTATTTCAGGGTATGAACTGAGTTTAAAGATTAGTTCTAGAATAGGGTTGGAGGATTTTCTTGGGTCTGCTGTATAGAGTATGTTGCTGTTTTTCAGACTCCCGGTCTGCTGTCCCTCATCGAATTTGTTGCTATGGGTTCACTCAAGGTCCACATGTGTAAGATGTAAGGAGACTCTCTTGGTGCTCACATTAATAGTTCGGGGTGAATCCTGAAGACCGTGGATTCGTCCCATTGTTGCCAGGAACAGGCAGTGCTTGCTCAAGCCCCCGAGTCTCAAGGTGCTCCCAGAGAGAGTTCAGGGTGGGAGCTGAGTCCCGGCAACCCAGCTCATGCTTCCTGCCTGATATTGGAGTAAGAAGGGCGTGGAGCCACGCGATCCACCTCCATCTGCATCTCCCTCCCGTTGCAGTGCTGGAGCCCCGTTCACTCCTCGGCTGGATCCCTGGGAGCCGCTGCGGCTCGCTGCCAAGGCTCCCCGCTGCTCTCCACCGGTAGCCGCTCACCCAGTGGAGAGGCAGGGGCCACTGCCTCGAGGCAGGAGCAGAGCCGGGCGTGGTGGGCTGTGTACTAGTTGCATTGATTCTCTCCAGGCGCTGATTAGGAAGGTTGCCGCAGGGTGGGGACTCTGCCCCAGTGGCTGTCGTAACTTCTCATCCTCACACTGGGTCCGACAACTGCTCCCGACCGCCACTGCCTCCTTTCCTGGCTGCACCCTCCCCTCTCCAGCCCTTGGCCAGCTCTCGGAACTCTGCTCTCCCCTGGCCAAGTTGGGAGGCTTCCGTGAGGTTGGGTCTCCGAAGCTGAAGCTCTTTCCTTTCTGTCCTTCACATGTTGCTATATTCCTATATTCCTTTGTCTGAGTGGCATTCCTCTGGGAGGTTCTCTCTCTGCTGCCTACTCGGTCGCCATCTTGAAGTCCTCTCATAGAATGTATTTAGTTATTTGTTTCTTTCTAATGAACTGACCATTACATTTCTAAAGTTCTGATACAGCCAACAGCCCATAGAAAGATGCCACTTTAGGCCCCTTCTTGAAACCAACAGCTTCAGAAAACTGCTGGCCTTGATTCAGGGACAATAGCCCTTATCATTTTGTGCACACTTGAAATTTAGTTGCTCTGGACCAGATGTCACCAATCCCTAAGGACACAGAGCCATTAACATTCACTTTCAGTATTGTCAAAAAGCTATAACAGTACTAAAATCTGCACATAGGTGTGTTTCAAGCACTAAGCAAGTTTCAAGCGCTAGGCAAGTACTGGTTCTTTAGATAAACAGGAAAGAATAAAACTAACGGTTCCTAAAAGTGCAGTAGGATCAAAGGAAAGAGAGTATTAGGGCAGCACCAATTTCTATATCTGTATCCATAGATATATCTATATATCTATAAGTAGTATATACACATATACCTGTATCAGCTACTCTCTATCTGTTGGTATTTATTCTTTTTTTTTTTTTTTGCGGTACTGGGGATCGAACTCAGGACCCTGTGCTTGCTAGGCAAGCGCTTATTCCACTGAGCTATATCCCCAGCCCCCTCTATCTGTTGGTATTTATTCTTAATTGGGAATTCTAGCCTTGTAAGTAATTAGCTTTACTGGCTTCACAAGTTATATTCTTAAAGAAAAAATCATAAAATATGTGCATCTATCATCTATCATCTGTCAATCAATTATCTATCTATTATCTATTTATCTATCTATCTATATCTAATCCCCAAATTTGAGATGCCTTCAGCAGATGTCAGTGAAGATATCTTTATCTCTATCTATGGATAACTATATATAAAATGCCTGTATTATATATTTAATATCTTTATTATGTAAATACAATTTTTCAATAAGTATTTTGACAAATATGGAAAAACAATACAATGTGAGATAAAATTATAGTAGTCTAACTCACAAGAAAAACAATGGCAGCTATAATACTTTTACTAATAAAGCACCTCTATTTTATACAAATACTAGCAAATGTCTATCTATGTATATTAATAACTTTTGCCCTGTTAAGTTGGTAAATCTTTTCTTGGGTTCTAGAGTTGACAATTAAGAAAGAGGAAAGGTATTAGACACTGCTCCTTAGCTTATCATTTATTAGATCTTTTGGGAAAAAAGAAGCATCAAAGAACAGAAACGTATCTTTGTACTTTGACCTAAAAATTCTTTCTTTAAAACATAGTAACCCTGCATTTGTTATAGGATGAGAAAATATCTAAAAGGCCATTTGCTATAGTGCTAGTTGCAGTATAAATAACTGAGAAAAATTAAAAGATGCTTAGATAAGTTCATATAATGTAAAGCATAATCTAATTCTTATATTACAGGACATTTATTTGCATGAGTTACATAATACTACTATATTGTAATTAAATAAAATTTGTAAGATTTTTAACTGTTTGACCCCAACCTAGTATTAGAGACACTTAAATGTAGAAAATTATTGTGCCTGCTAAGGAAGTAATAGAAAAATATAGACAAAATAGGACAGCTGTTATCTATCAGTGATAACATTTGGCTGATTTTTACTTTTATTCCTTTACTTGCTACAACAAAAATGTATACAATTTTTAAAAAGATGCAATACATTTATTCTATTTACATTGTACTATTATGGTTGTCAGTCTTTAGAAATGCAACTGCAACAAGCTAGGTGTTTTATAATAGCAAAATACATTAGAGAGAAGACATGCACCGTATTGTGTATTAATATTTATAATGAAAATTGTATTAATCATAAAATGACACCTCATATTAATGCAGTCATTAGGAATTTAGAAAGTACTCTTATAGTCATGCTTTCATTTATTTTATAATATGAATTCTTAAAAAATGTAATATTTTCTGGTTATTAAGTTACCTGACTCTAGGTGACTAATAACCTGGTTGGGTATAGGTGATCTGCATTATTGTGTTAGCTTTATTGAAAGTTTAAGACTTAGGAGCATTTTTCATTTCTAAAATGATACCATTTGAAAAATCAGCCTTTTAAACTCTATCTAAAACGTTCCACTGTCTCCTAAACTGTGATGGCTTTGATTATATTTGGGTGACTTTTCTCAGGTATTTCCGCGTGGTATAACTCAGAGTTCCTCTATACTGGTTCAACCTCTCACAACTTTCTGGAAATTGGATGTAGCAGTATGTGAATTTGCCAATGCCTAGTATTTTAAGCTATGGTAAAGCAGTGTGGTACAATGTGAAATCTACTTAGCAAGGCTTGACTTATTCTTTATGCATCATTGCTTTACTCAGGATCTCTTCACCCTGCTTTCTTTCACATGCGTTTCTGCAGGTGCTACAAGGATTAAGATCTGAATGTGTAGATTGAGCAGCTCATGAAGACAAATCTTTTCTTTTTTTTGAAAAAATAAAAGCACAAAAACATATTAACAAACAGACACAAATTAGCATAAAAATAGTACAATCAAAACTGATCTACAGACAAGGTGACATGGACTCAACAGTGGTTGTCGCTTTACCTATTGATATCTTCAAAGTGTATATATATGAACCCAGATACAGACATGCAAAATTGGTGAGACAATTAATCCTCTCAACAACAGAAAAACAAAAAAAACAAAAGACCAAAGACAAAAAAAAAAACAACCCACCAATAGTTGCTGCTTTGCATATTGATATCTGGGAAGTGTGTGTTGATGATAACACATACAGACATACAAGATTGATCAAATAACCCATTAATTATTCCTTAGCATTAAGTGATATAATACAATAGTAGAACCATGTTAGCCCTCCTGCATATAT
>PVLD010028183.1:0-19749 GCA_004027595.1 Dinomys branickii
TATGCTACACCTCTGTCGCAGTGGAAACAATAGCTTCTTACAACTTTTTAATATTAAAAATGTCTATTTGCATCTTTTTACTCAAATTATTTCTTATTTACTGTTAAATTGTGGTAATTTCTTACATATTCAGGACATTACTTGCAAATCTTCTGCCATTTCTTTCTTTTCCTTCTCTCTCAGCTGATTGAATGCCCTATGCTACATGAGTTTTCTAACCTGCTGTGATCTCCTTCTCTGCTTTTTCATCAGTCACCTGGGTCCTTGGTGTCTGATGTAAGGCATCCCTGCTGAGACCCATATCCAGAATTTCAACTCTGTGCAGTCCTTTAGTAATTCTTATATACTTTCCTAGTTTATATTTATATCATTAGAACATTTGGATTCAGATACACATGCAGTTGCACACATACAGTCATCTGGTTGTACACTCTAGGTACACACAGAGCTGAATTGTCATTCCTAACTTGGAAAAGATGAAACATAAACATTATAAAATGCTAGGTCAACTCTGCCTAGGGAACCATTGAGTATATCTTGCCCGTGGTCTGACAATGTCATGGAGATTCCTACTTAGTACTAAAGGAGCCTGATCAACCAATACCCTCGAAAACCTCTTCCCCAGGGTTGAAGTTCCCCAGTCCTGGGAAGAGGTAACTGTCTACAGCACTAGGACACACATCTCATCAAGAGGCCACTCTCTCTCAGTAGCAGGGTTCATGTTAGAAATGTACAATCATTCATGTTCTCAAATCACTATTGCCTTTCAAATTTTCATACTAAAAGTAAACATTTGATCAAAAGGGAAATGAGCAATATACAGAAAGCACACTCTTCATTATCACAATGGGCTTGAACTAAGCGGGATGCAAAACACACAGGTAAATCCTTGTGGAAGCCGTGAGGTCATGGGACATCCAGGGGACGCTGGAGCCATGGAAGTTCCCACCCGGCCCAGCAAACCCACACCTCCCCTCCCTGCGCCCTCTTACCCTGAGCCTTCTCCTAACACGACGGTAAATACAGGCTGACTGCTTGCTCCCCAAACCCCGGGACCCTCCCCTCTCATTTTCCAAGTGACTCCCAGCCATCAGGACCCTCGCTGTCCTCTCTGTCAGTCTCCTGCTTGTCCTGCTGGCCCGGGCTGATCCTCTCCCAGGAAGAGCTGACCAACATGACCCTGAGTTACCAGAGGAGGAAGCGAACCAAGTTGCAGTCCTCTCTTTTCCAGGGGAGGAAGGCACTGCTCTTCAAGATGCAGGTGAGAGACATCAATAGCACAGACACTGACAGAGAGCATGCGAGACAGTTTTGGGATTGGGTTTAGATTTAGCTGACTTTATTTCTCTACCTGGATTTTCCCATTGAACATTAGGGGCTAAATGACTCTATGAAATGATCTTCATGAATAACTTGAATCCAAGACACTCTTGTGAAATTCACTAGGGTCAATACGTGAAGAGAACTATAAACTAGCTTTATCAGGATCTAAATGTAGACTTAGTCATAGGGGGAATATTTCTTTCTGTTGATTGGGAGGAGCTACAGGAGCTGAAACTGGGTGTGAGGATAGGTTCACATGAATATGTGGCAGCCCAGGAGCAGGTAGAGATCAAGACCCACGAGAATGGGTCTCTAGTCTTGGCTACTTACCCAGGTGTACACGTCTGTGCTTATACCCCTGACTGTGGCTCCTCATTCTGCCCTCCACTCTGTATTAAGCCAAGGAGGCCACGCCACCCAGCAAGGACTTCTCAGGACGTGCTTTACTTCCAGGGTTGTTCCCCGTACTTGACCCCTGCTGCTCTCTCTGTCCCCAGGTGCAATGTCAGGCCGGGACTGCTATTGTAGATTATCAGGCTGCCGTGCTGGAGAACGCACCCTAGGAATCTGCATGTACCAGAATCGAATCTACAGTTTCTGTTGCCCCTAAGCATCGAGAATCAATATATATATATATATATATATATATATATATATATATATATATGTGTGTGTGTGTGTGTGTGTGTGTGTGTATGTGCTCTGAGGCCTGGAAGAGAAATGCTCTTTCTCTGAGCTATGTCTTCCATTTTTTTCTTTCTCTTAAATAAATCCCTGAGGCAGTGCTCTGTGTTTTTTTTTTTTGAATTTTCCTTGTAGCTTCATGAGGATTCTAATATGCAGAATCCAGAGTCTAAATTACACTGTTCTGGCCTCGGGCCCTCCCGCCTCCCGAGCCGGTGCAGCCCCCCGGCGACTCCCGACAGAGATCGGCTTGCTAGCGGCGGAGACGCCCGGCAATCCCACGTTTCGCGCGTGTCGGGCGAGCCGCGCGGGGGGCCACAAACGCCGCCGGAAGTGGAGAGAAGGATTTGCTGGGCCCTAGCGCCCTGAGAGCACGGACGCCTCGATCCCTCCCGCCTCCCGAGCCGGCGCAGCCCCCCGGCGACTCCCGACAGAGATCGGCTTGTTGGCGGCGGAGACGCCCGGCGGTCCCACGTTTCGCGCGTGTCGGGCGAGAAAAAAAATAAAAAATAAAAAATAAATTACACTGTTCTAAACTATCCCTTGGCACCAAATACTGTGTTTGTAGAAGGAACCTAGAATTCAGGAACAAAGAGATAAATCAAAACTCAAAGAAGGTCACACAGCTCTGTAGGAATTGCTCCTCTCTTATTTTTTAATTCATTTTAAAAATAAAAGAAAGAAAACATGAACAAACAGATGTTCATTTAAAAAATAACTTAACAACAAAACAAACAATAAAGAGTTACATACAAAGTAGCTGGAAATTAACAATGGCTGTTGTATTACTATTGATATCATCAAAGTAATTTCTCAAGAAAACAAATAGAGACATTCAATAGTGATCAAAATAGTAATCATTAACTGTTTCTTTCAGTAAAGAAATAGAAGACAGCAACACCACTGTTAGCTGTCCTGTATATACATACATACATGATTTCCCCTTCGGTCTCTTCTCTTTTCCACAGTCCAGTTGCCCTTTACTTTTGAGCGTTTTCTTTTCATTTCACAATGTCTGTCATACCTCCTAGTTTTTATTCACTCAGGTTCTTACACCAGTGAGACAATGCGCCACTTACACATGACGGTCAGCTCTTTTCTTTTAACTCTGCCTTCATTTGATTTACTCGCAAAGACCCTTCCCAGGTCATAAGCAAAGCACTCAATACCAAGTTAAACTTTATGCAACCATAATGCTTTAACTTCTTAGGAAAAGGAACCATCCTTTTCTAATGTGGTGATGATTTTCTGAACAGAGCAAAACCATACATTTCCCATTTAAACTGGGATTGTGTCTACTGCACTGAGACAACTTGAAGTATACCATAAACGTTTTTAGGAAAGATAACAATGCATGGGAAGAAGAGCAGGTAACCTCCCTCTGAGATATATTCATCAGCAATCGCATCTACTCACATGTATTAAGGCTGGGTTTTATACACATAAAGTTGGTTTCCAAAATCACAAAATACACATGCACAAGTCCTCAACCACACTCTGAGACATGTGCTCTCTTGGTTTGTCTTAATCTGCTGAAAACCTGATACCAGCAGTAAAACAGAGCTTTAAATGAGTTCCTGGGGAAAAGGAAGGAACTGAAGTCTGATTCAGATACCCAGGCTCCCCCTTCGTCCTCCAGGATGGTGAGGTTTTGACATCCAGGATGTTCGGCAAGTGCAGGCAGAGACCTGGGGCTGAGGAAAGGACAACGTCTGTACACAAGCAGCCGCCCACACCCTGGAGGGGGCAGTCGCAGCTCTCCCTACTGTCCTAGTGCCAGCTTCAGTTTTCCTTTTCTCCTCTTCCTGTAGGTGTGTTCACGGCCGGCCCCTGTCTCTGAAGGGCCAGTCCTACACGTGTGAGGGGAGAGATGTGACTTGCTTTCCCCCGTCCAGATAATCCTCACCCTTGCACAACCGTGTGAATCAGACCCGTCTCAGGAGATGATGCCACACCCTGGAAAGGAACTCACTATGGGCCTGAGGACCTTAATACTGGCTCCAAATTAGTGACCTCCTGTGTGTGACTCCACCACATGAGTCCAGAACAAGAACATCATTTAGAACATGCCAGCTCTTACCAGTCTGACCTCGGGCCATGGCTCAAGAGGTCATAGAGTGACAGAGCCTATTGCTTCAGAGAAAGACAGACTGAGTTAGGAGGGACTGCTCACCTTTCTAGACTAAAACAATGTTATAATGTGCTCAGGCACAGCAATGAGCACAAACTCCAACAACAAACCCAAGACCTCCAGCAAATAAGGGTCTTCTTTCCCCATGTCCCCTCCACTGAGACTCGTAAAACTAACAGTAGAAATTCCATCGTTCTCTGTGCCAGTAAGTTGAAGCATGTGATAGTTAACATGGATTGTCATCTTCTTGACTTGGGAGCCACACAGAGGATTAGGAAAGCACAACTCTGAATTCATCTAGGTGGGTCATGGCGGCAGAATGCTGGGACAACAACTTATCTCTCTGCTCTTCCTCTACGGCACTGTTCAGCTCTGCTTCCTGGCTGTGATGAACTCAGCACATCTGCTCTGCCAGGCTCTTCCTCTGTGTTTCCACCGTGGAGCAAGTTTACTGTTAACTGAATCCCTTCAAATGGTAAATCAAATGGAACTCTTCCTTAAAAGTTATGAGTAATGGGTGTCGTGTCTCAGCTATGGGAAAGCTGATTAATACAAAGTATTTCTCTTAGGTTTTCTTGTAGTAGTTTCAAAGTTTGCAGTGTTACATTAAATGCTTTTATTTATTTTAAGTGAATTTTGTGCAAAGTTAGATGTGGGGATCTAGTCTCAGTCTCCTATCCATGGATGTCCAGTTTCCCTAACAATATTTGTTGAAGAGCCTATATTTATTCAACATAAATTTTTGGGAACTTTGATGAGAATCAATTGGCTGCACCTACATGGGTTTCTTTCTGGGTCTTCTTGTCCATTGGTCTGATTTTCTGCCAGTTCCATGGTGTTCTCCTCACTATGGTTCTTTCCTGTGTTTATAAATCAAATATTCAGATGCTCCTTTTACTCAGGATTTCTTTTTATTCTAGGTCTTTAATGTCTCTATATTATCCTTTCTATGTTTTTCTTTTGAGACAGGGTCTTGCTGGGCAGTTCAGGCTGTCCTCAAACTCTCTATGTAGCCCAGGCTGGCCTCAAACTTGCAGTAATCATCTGGAGTGCTGGAATTATGGGCATGAGCCACCCACCCAGCCTCCTGTATGAGTTTTAAGTTTGCTTTTTTCTGTGAAGAATGCCATGATTATTACAATGAAAATTGGATTGAATCTGTAAATTGTTCTGAGTTATACGATTATTTTATCAACATTAATTCTTTCAGTCCATGAGCAAGGGAGTTCTACCTCCAGCATCTTCTTCAATTTCTTTCTTTAATGTTTTGTTACATATGTTGTAAGGTCCTTTCAATTCTTTAATTAGTCTTATTCCTAGGGATTTTGTTTGTGTGTGTGTGTTATTTGGAGGATAGTTAATTGTAAATGAGATTGCTTTCCTGGTTCTTTCCTCAGTGAGTTCCTTTTTTTGTTTTTGCAGTACCAGGGATCGAACTCAGGACCTTGCACTTCCCAGGCAGGTGCTTATGCCACTGAGCTATATCCCAAGCCCACCATTATTGATGAATAGGAAAGATATTGATATTTGTATGCTGATTTTTTATACTATTGCATCACTGAATTTTTCTATCAAGTTTAAGGATCTTTTGGTGGATTCTTTAGAGTTTTCTAAGTACAGAATCATACCATTAGCAAAAAGAAATATTTTCACTTCCTCTTTTCTCTCTTCCCCCCTATTTGCATCCTTTTTGTCTCTTTTGCTAAAATTCTGGGTACTGTATTGGATAAGATTTGTGAGAGTTGACAGTCTTGTCTTGCTTTTTATTTTACTCGGGAAATGCTTTCAGTTTTTCCAACTTAGTGGTATGTAGGTAATAGTTTTATAACATATAACCTTTATAATGCTGACATATAATCCCTCTGTGTATAATTTGTTCACAGATTTTACATAAAGGGTTATTGAATTTTATCAAGAGGAGTTTTATATCTCTTGGGAAAATAATAAAACTTTCATTTTTGATTCTACTGATGTGCTATGTTACATTTTTTACATGGTTGTAGTACATTTATTTATTGGCATATATTGAACCATCCCCGCATTCTTGGAATGAAATATACCTTCATGTAATTCCATAGTAATGAGTATGCCAATAAACATTCATGTCATCATACATAGAGTACAGCATTATATATTAGATATTTAATATTATATTACATAATATATATATAATCCAACCACCTAAAACAACCAATTTTGTATATACATATGTGTGCTTTCATTTTTTCCACTTTTTAAGAAATTTCAACAAGTGAGGAATACTTGCTTTTCACTTATAGAAAAATACCAAGACTATCAAAGGTGCAATAGGGGGATAAAGCATTAGCACCCTCACCATCAGTCCAGGCTCATACCCAGAAGTACAGGGACCAAGACTCCAAGCTCAAGGATGCGGGCTTGAGGAGGTAGACTCCATCCAAGCCCTAGCCTAAGGGAGACTCTCAAGGGGGCACTAAATTCTCATTCTTTTATTGTGATCTTAGTGTCTCTCTACCCAACTACACCTGTAGGGATTATCTTTCCTTTTCTTTCCCCTGATATCTTTTTGGTCCAGAGCCTTGATTATGAACTCTTGAGGAACATACAGAATATTACTACAGAGGAAGAGAATTAAAGGTCTCCCATCATTAATCTGAGTACAAATTTGTTTTTTTATTTTAAAAGTAAAAGAACAAAAACACTAACATACACACAGTAGCACAAGAACAGTACAAAAACCGAATTATAGACACAGTGGCAGGGGATCCACAATGGTTGTTGTATTACACATTGGTAGCTTCAAAGTGTATAATCAGGACAATACAAATAGACATACAAGACTCATCAAACAACTAATCACCAATTGTTTCCCACATCAATACGACATGAGACAACAGTGCAGCCAGGTCAGCCATCCCGCATATACATACACACCTACTCAGCTGTCCCCCTCTTCCTCCTCTCCTTCCTTTCATCCCGATTGCTCTCTACGCATGAGCAGTCTCCCTTCATACCTCCCGATCTATATTCTCACCTCCAAGTTCCTACACTAATTATACTATACGCTGCTTACATATGCACAACTGGTTTACCTCACTTATGAGTGTGGTATCTAGTTGTGACCATTTGCCTATAAAAGCCCCTAGATTGTCTTTCTTTACAGCTGAATAATATTCCATTGTGTAAAGATGCCACAGTTTTTTAATCCAGTCCTCTGTGGATGGACATTTGGGTTGTTTCCATGATTTAGCTTTTACAAATTGTGCTGCTATAAACATGGGTGCACATATATCACAGTGATATGCTGTTTTCAGATCTTCTGGGAAAATACACAGAAGGGGGATAGCTGGATTGAGTGGGACCTCTAGACCTAGTTTGCTGAGGAATCTCCAAACCGATCTCCACAGTGGTTTCACCAGTCTGCATTCCCACCAGCACTGCAGCAGAGTTCCTATTTCTCCACAGCCTCACCAGCATTTGTTATTGGATGATTTCTTGATGCTGGCCAATCTTACTGGGGTGAGAGGAAATCTCCATGTTGTTTTCATTTGCATTTCTTGAATGACTAAAGATGTAGAACATTTTCTCATGTATTTATCTGCCATTTGTATTTCTTTATCTGAGAAGTGTGTATTCATCTCAGATGCCCATTTCTGGATTGGGTCTTTGAATTTGCACAGGTTCACGTTTTTTAATTCTTTATATGCTCTAGATAGAAGGCCTTTGTCCGAGGGACAGCCAGTTAGGATTTTCTCCCAATTTGTAGGTTATCTTTTTACTCTGCTGGTGATTTCTTTAGATGTGCAAAAACTTTTCAGTAAAATGAAGTCCCAGTTATTCATTCTTTGAAGGGTTTCTCTTGCAGTTTGACTTTTCTTCATTAACTCTCTGCCTACTCCTATGTCTTCAAGATTTCTACCTACCTTCTTTTCCAATAGATTCAGTGTTTCTGCTTTAATATTGAGATCTGTGATCCATTTTCACTTGAGTTTGGTGCATAATGATGGACTTGGGTCTATTTTCAGTCTTCAGCAAGTGGCAAGCCAATTTTTCCACGACCACTTATTGAAGAGGCTATCTTTCTTCCAGTGAGATTGTTTGGCCCCCTCGTCAAATATTAGGTGGCTGAGTGTTTTTGTGGTTGTGGCTGTATCTTCCAGTCTGTCCCATTGATCCTCAGGTCTGTTTTTGAGCCAGTACCAGTTTGATTTCATTACAATAGCTTTGTAGTATAATTTCAGGTCAGGGATTGTGATTACACCTGACTTGACCTTGTGGCCCAGTATTGCTTTTGCTATTCTGGGTCTCTTCTGGTTCCAGATGAACTTAAGGCATGTTTTCTCTAGATCTGTGGGGTACATTCATGGTAGTTTAATGGGAAATGCATTGAATCTGTACAACAATTTTGGTAGTATGGCCATTTCACAATGTTGGTTCTTCCTAACCATGATCAGGGAATGTTTTTCCATTTATTGAATTCCTCTTCAATCTCTTTTTTCAGAGTCTTGTAGTTTTCATTGAATAGATCTTTTACCTCTTTGTTAGATTTATTCCTAAATATTTCATTTTCTTGGATGCTATTGTAAAAGGTATGGTTTCCTTAATTTCTCTCTCAGTCTGTTTGTTGTTTGTGTATAGGAATGCTATTGATTTTTGGGTGTTGACTTTGTATCCTGCTACTCTGCTGAATTTGTCAATTAATTGAAGGAGTCTTCTTGTGGAGTTTTTGGGGTCCTCCATGTAAAGTATCATGTCATCTGCAAATAGCAATAGTTTTATTTCTTCCTTTCCTATCCATATTCCTTTTATTTCTCTCTCTTGTCTAATTGCTCTGGCTAATGCTTCTAGAACTATTCTGAATAGTAGTGGTGAAAGTGAACATCCTTGTCTTGTTCCTATCTTTAAAGTCAAAACTTTCAGTTTTTGTCCATTTAGTATAAACTTGGCTGTTGGTTTGTCATAGATGGCTTTGATTAAGTTGAGGTAGAGGCCATCTATTCCTATTTTTTCTGGGGTTTTTAACATGAATGTATGTTGGACTTTATTGAAAGCTTTTTCTACATCTATTGAGATAATCATGTGGCTTTTGCCTTTGGCTCTATTGATATGGTGTATTACTTTAATTGATTTGAGAATATTGAACAACCCCTGCATTCCTGGAATAAATCCAACCTGGTCATGATGTATAATTTTCCTTATGAGTCGCTGCATTCTATTTGCTAGTATTTTATTGAGTATCTTTGCATCTATGTTCATTAGGGAGATTGGCCTATACTTTTCTTTCTTGGTGGGGTCCTTCTCTGGTTTTGGTATTAGTATAATATTTGCCTTCAGAAATGACTTAGGGAGAATTGTTTCCATTTCAATTTCATTGAAGAGTTTCAGGAGTGTTGACATTAAATCTTCACTGAATGCTTTATAAAATTCTGTTGTGAATCCATCAGGGCCTGGGCTTTTCTTTGTCAGCAAGTTTTTAATGACATTTTGAATCTCATTAATCGATATTGGGTTGTTCAGGGTTTTTATACCTTCCTGGTTCAACTTTGGTAATTCGTACATTTCCAGGAATCTGTCGATTTCTTCTGGGTTTTCTATCCTATTGGAGTAAAGATTCTCAAAGTAGGTATTAATGATCTTTAGAATTTCTGTAGCATCTGTAGTGATTTCATCCTTTTCATTCCTTATTGCATGAATTTTTGTTCTTTCCTTTCTTTTTTTTTTTTTTGATAAGATTGGCTAGAGGTTTATCAGTTTTATTTACTCTTTCAAAAAACCAACTCTTCGATTCACTTATTTTTTGTAGTTCTCTTCGTCTCAATTGCATTAATTTCTTCCCTAAGCTTTATAATCTCCTCCCTTCTTTGGGCTTTGCGCTTGACTTGTTCCACTTTTTCTAAAAGTTTGAGGTACAACATTAGGCTATTTATTTGTTCTCTTTCTGTTTTCTTTATGTGTGAATTCATTGCTATAAATTTCCCTCTGAGGACTGCTTTCATTGCATCCCACAGATTCCTATAAGTTGTATTTGTATTTTCATTTGTTTGTAGGTATTTTCCAATCTCTTCTCTAATTTCCTCTGTGACCCATTGGTTATTCAGGAGGTTGTTGTCTGATTTCCAAATATTTATAAAGGTTTTGGAATTCCCTTTGTCATTAATTTCCAATTTCATTGCACTGTGGTCAGATAATATGCATGGGATAATTTCAATCTTTTGCATTTAGGTAGGTGTGCTCTATGGGCTAGAATGTGGTCTATTTTAGAGAAAGTCCCATGCGCAGCTGAGAAAAATGTGTGTTCTGGTTTTGTGGTGTGGAACACTCTGTAAACATCTACTAAGTCCATTTTTTCACACATTTGGTTCAAGTCTGTTATATCTTTTCTGAGTTTTAGTCCAGTTGACCTGTCTCTTTGCGTCAAAGGGGTATTTAGGTCCCCTATTACAATAATGTTATTGTTTATTTGGTTTTTTTATGTCCATTAAGATTTGCCTTACATAGTTTGGTGACCCAGTATTTGGTGCATACATGTTTAGGATTGTTATCTCTTCCTCTTGCAGTTTTCCCCTAACTAGTATATAGTGGCCTTCTTTGTCTCTTTTGACTGTTATCAGTTTGAAGTTTGCATTGTCTGCAAACATAACAGCTACCCCTGCCTTTTTCTGGGAACCTGTTGCATGGAGGATTGTTTTCCTACCTTTGACTTTCATTCTATGGATGTCCTTTTGAGTAAAGTGTGTTTCCTGTATACAGCATGCTGTGGGATTCTGTCTCTTAATCCACTCTGCCAGTGTGTTTCTTTTTACTGGTAAATTGAGGCCATTTACATTGATGGTGATAACTGTTATACATTGGCTTATTCTTGTCATGCTGTTTACTTCATGCTGCTTTCCTACTTTTGCTGTTTAATTTCTTGTTCTGCTTGAGGGTTCCTTTCTATTTCTGTTCTTGGGACTGTGGTCACTTTTTTCTGTCTAGAATATCTTTCAGTACTTTTTGTAATGTTGGTTTGGCACTCATGAAGTTTTTCAGTTGGTCTTTGTCGTGGAAATATTTTTTTTCTCCATTGAATTTGAAGGATAGTTTTGCAGGATACATCAGTCTGGGTTGGAAGCTGTTTTGTCTGAGAATCTGTAATATCTCACTCCAAGCTCTTCTTGATTTCATGGTTTCTGTTGAAAAGTCTGCTGTGATTTGGATGGGCTTTCCTTTATAGGTGATCTGTTTCTTTTCTCTAGCAGCTTTCAATATTGTGTTCTTTTGCTGCATATCTGGGATCTTGACTATTACATGCCTGGGGGTAGTTTTATTTGGGTTGTGGCTCATTCGAGTTCTATATGCTTCATTTACCTACACATCAGTTTCTTTTACCATTCTTGGGAAATTCTCTGCTATTATTTCTCCAAATATTCTTTTTATGTCATTTGTGTTGCCTCCTACTGTTTCACTGATTCCTATCGTTCACACATTATTTCTCTTTGCTTCATGTTGCAGCTGTTGGATTGCTTTCTCCTGGTTCCTTGTTGACTTTAAGAGATCCTTCCTTTCACAGTCATTAGCTGTCAGGCTATCTTCAAGATCTGAAATTCTATCTTCAGATTCATTCAAGTGGTTTTTCAAGCTTTCAATGGCAATTTTCATTTCCTGGAAATCTTTTTGAGACGGTTTCATGTGTTCTAATTCATTCCTGAATTGCTAATTTAACATTTCCATTTGTTGCCTTTGATCTTCTACTCTCTTATCTGTTTCTTCTCTGTATGTGTGAAGCATTTCTTCCAATATTATTTTCATTTCATTTTTTGCCTGAGAGATTATTTCAGATTTAATCTCTTCTATGGCTTGATGGAGTTGTTTCTTTATTTCAGATGTGATTATTTCAAAAATTTCAGGTATGTGGTTTCCTAGTTCTCCTATGTCCTTGTGTCCTGTACTTGTTCTGGGTGTTGTGTTCTGAGACTGCATTTTGCCCCTTCATTTTGTCATTTTGAATGTCAGATGACTGGTGCTGAGCTACTGACTACCCACGCAGCTCACTAAGGACTCTAGGGGCCCTAGTTTACCTGGATGTTATACTAAACCCAGGGTGGTAGCAGACTGTGGACCACTGGGCCCAGGCACCCCAGGCAAATGCTGGGGTGCTCAGCTCAGACCACGGCTGCTATAGTGGGAGAGTGCTGGGCTTCAGTACCTGAGTGTCCAGTGTGTGGACAGGAAGAGTGTGGGCCTCAGCCTTAAAGCCTATGGTGGTTAGGCCACGGCTTCTGTTTCAGGTTTCTCAGGTAGCTAGCCAGGGGGTAGCAGGGCTCTCCTCCCAACCCCGAGGACCCCAGAGCCTGAGGCCGATTCCACTCTGCAGGTCTCAACCACCAGCAGGGACAGGCCCTCCCAGTTGGAGTTCCTTCCTAATTCTGAGGTGTGGAGCTTACCAGAGGAGAAGGGTTGCACTTCTCATGTGGTGTCACAGGTAGCTGGAGAAAGGTCCTAGTCGCAGAGCCGGGAGGCAGGCGGTGAATCGCCTGCCACCCAGATGTCTGAGCAAGTCTGCCTTTGTCTCTGGTTAAAGGCCCAGTCACAGAGCCCGGATGCAGGCAGGAAGCGCGGTGCCGCCCAGGTGTCTGCGCAAGTCTGCCTTTGTCTCTGGTTCAGAGAAGGGTGTCGCCGCTCATGTGTCCTCGCAGGTCAGCCTCCGTCACTGGAGAAAGGTCTGAATCACCCAGCTGGCACGGACCATGAAACACAGCACTGCATAGATGCTGGCGTCTGTGGGCCTTTATCACTGGAGTGAGGTCCGAGTCTCACAGCCAGGACCGGATGGAAATGCCCCGCCGATCGAATTCCGGCACCAGTGGGCATTTGTCCCTGGAGTGAGGTCCGAGTCACACACTGGTGGGCCTCTCTCACTGGAGTAAGGTCCGAGTCACACAGCCGGGATCAGGCAGAAACACCCTGCTGCTTGGATTCCGGCGCTGGTGGGCCTTTGTCCCTGGAGTAAGATCCAAGTCACACAGCCGAGATCGGGCGGAAACGCCCTACTGATCCAATTCCGGCACCGGTGGACCTTTGTCCCTGGAGTGAGGTCCGAGTCGCACAGCGAGGACCAAGCGGGAAACACCTTGCCACTCGGGTTCCGGCACCAGTGGGTGAGTACAAATTTAAGAACAGTTTCAGAGACAAACATTAAGCTCTTTGATAAATTTCCAATTTTAAGAAGTTGTCCACATAAGAGATTGAAAGTCACTAATAGAAAATAAACATGAATGCTGAAAGAAATGTTATTTCTTCAATGTTTGAAAATATTTTAACTTTACTCAAAACAAAAGGACTCCAAAATTTAGCTACATTCTGAAGAACAATGGATTGTACTTATTTTTATGACTTGGAGTCACATTGGTAGTCTGGAGACATCCATAAATTCATGAATTCCAGCTTGTTTTAGGGGAATGCCAGTCTTCTTTTTTTGAAACTCTTTCTTGGGAAAGAAACTTGCAATGGTTATTGCTCAGGGACCAGAACTTGATGCTTATCTACCTCTACCCCGTTGAGTTCACTGCCCACTACACAGTGCCTCCCACTGGGAAGTAAGCTTAATTGTCAGGCAGCATTGTCACCTGCTGGCCAAGATGTGCTACTATATTGATATCTGCTAAGTCTCAGTAGGGCTGTCTTAGTGAGGGTAGTGGGCCCTGGGTCAGCATCTTACGATTGAGGACATTTCAACCGGAAAAGACACCAGAGCTATGAAGAAGAGGATAGTCAACCATTGGCCTCAACAGATCACATTTCAATAGAATCTATATGCCTGGCCATTGCTCACACTTAGATATGAAAGTAGACATTGGGGTGAACAAAGAATGATAGGGAACAAAGAGAAGGTTGTCATGCCTAAGGCACCTCGTAGTAGCCTTTATATGTCAGGGGAGAGAAATACCCTGATGGCTTAAAAAGGGGCAAATATATTAATTTCTCTGGGTGCAGAGAACTGGGCCTTCAAAACTGGGTTTAGACATCAGCTTGGTATATACCTATGGGGAGAAAAGAGAAGCAGGGATAAAGAAGGAAGTCACAGGAAACACATATATGTATAAAGACTCCTTGATGAGGCAAGAGGGTCGAAATAAGTTCAAGGCCAGCCTGGGCCACGCAGTGAGTTCAAGGTCAGACTGAACTGCATGAGTCCCTGTCTGAAAAAGAGAAAAAGAAAGAAAGGAAAATGTGGAGAAGGACATTTTTTTGTTTATCTTTCAATGTATTATCTATGTGGAACTTTGGGCCTGACCAAGCCATATGATTGTTTGATCCTGGAGGAAGTCTAGCAAAAGTATGGGTATAAAACAAAATGATAGCAGGACCTGTGTTATTGAATATCAGGTTAAATAACTCTAAGTTATTGCACGCTGACCAGGCCCTCAATCTCCCAAGCGAGTGGACTACAAAGGCTTAAATAAATGAGACAATGCGAAGGGTTCCAGGAGGTTCCAACTCTCTTACAAAATTTGAGATTCCCTGGGTTATGACAAAGACTTCTCTGGGAAGCCCATATTTATTTGATTTTCAAACAGTGGAGGAGGATACTCAAGGGAAATCTCACAGGAACTTGGGAGAATTTTCCCAAGTAGTAAATTATGTCAATCAGGAGAACTATTTTATCTTTATGTTGGTACTTATTGCAGGAGTGTGGAGCCTGAGGCTGCAGTCTCCTTGTAGTTAATTGGGGTTGGAGCGAAATGTCATCAGCTGTGGCCTTATCTTGTCCTCTGAGGAATCACAGTTTTACAGGTAAATATAGGCCTCAGGGTGACCAGGTACTCACAGAGGTTTACTTACTATGAGTTCACCGCCTATCCCCAGACAAGGTGCCTAAGCTTCAGACAACTCACAAGTAAACACAGAAAGCCAACTGGTTAATATAAAATCCAGCTCAGAGCCACTTTGTAGTGGTCTCCAACACTGTCTCCCTGTGGAAAGCTGCTGGGAGACACCAGATGCCTTTGCTGAGATATGCCAGAAGGAATGATAACATGAAGGCTAACTAAGTCAAGTCTCATTTCTGTGATAATTGAGTTGTATTGTCCTCCCAATCCTGTTAATTATTCCTCCCTTTTTCCCTGTTGCTGCCTTTTGTTTGTGTCCCAATAAAAGGCTAAGGAGGAGGGTAATTGAGACTTCAGTCCAGGACACTGCATAATTGTCTCTCTCTTGTTTTTCTTTTCATCTGCGGCACCTGGTTCTTGGGACCTGTCGCCCCAGACAGAAACTGAATATATAGCAACAGGAAGAGAGAGAAAGAGAGAGGGAAGGAAGGAAGGAAGGAAGGGAGGGAGGGAGGGAGGGAGGGAGGGAGGAAGAAAAGACAGGGGACTCTGATATTCCATAGATCCAGGACTTTATCTTGTACTGTGTATTCCATCTATTTGCTTCATGCCTTCTTTTATTCTGCAAGTTATTATTTGAAAATGATAAGCCTCCCTGTGTAAATACTTATCAATATTGATCTGTATAAATATTTGTACATGGCTATGTGGGCTGGTTTATATTATAATGTGTTATTTCTAGAATATAATAGGAACCCTTCTTAGTTCCAAGATAAACTATGTGATTCCAGAATTTCCCTTTAGATAAAAATTGATAAGCACACAAAAGTGTATGACCCCTTTGGTTACATCTGGTTGTATGAGTCATAGCACTAAGGCAAGATATCCAGATGGTCATGTAGTCATGGTCTTTCTGAGGAACACGTGAGCTAAGTGACAGACAACTACAACCAGGAGGACAAAAAAATTTCAGAGGGTACAACCTTCATTAGAACCTTTGCCTGGGGTTACTGGTCAATTCAGTTTGTGTAAATTAATGCCCAGTTCAAATAAACACAAAAACGAATGTGCTAGCACGCCCGTGGGCCCCTGTGACCCAATGAAACATCTCTGGGAATGGCTGTGGAAGCCAAAACTCTTTCCATGTGCATGGATCTCATCTATGGGGTTTCAGGCAAAGCTTCGTGTCCATCACTTTTATGAGGACCTGAGAAAAGGCACCTGGGACGTGAGTTTTGGGGGTCCGAGTATCTAGTGTTTTCCAGTCCTAAGCAAGTTTTGTTAAAGCACAATTGCTGGGGCCCTCCAGGGTCTGAGGCAGCAGCTCTGGGGCAGGACCCAAGAATTTGTGTTTCTAGTGTGATCAGAGGTGGTGCACATGCTTCTGCACAGGACCAGCCAGACATTTGCTGTGGTCCTGGACATAACACTGCGCTCGCAGAGCCACCTGCAACTAAAAGCACACTTCGGCTTCCTTGGCCTTTTGATTAAGAGATTCTCCTCATCGTCTTTTCCACTCCCACACTAGGCCTTGATCCTAACCTGTCTTTCGTAGCCTGGAGTCACCCTCACGTGAAAATGCTAGTGTCCTACGCCACCTCCCCTC
This sequence comes from Dinomys branickii, assembly GCA_004027595.1. Classification (NCBI taxonomy): domain Eukaryota; kingdom Metazoa; phylum Chordata; class Mammalia; order Rodentia; family Dinomyidae; genus Dinomys; species Dinomys branickii. Next base: position 16,532 of record PVLD010028183.1, read on the forward strand.
ATTCTTCAAGCTTTCTCATTGGCAGTGCCAGGAAGCCCTCCCACTCCAAAGTGTTCCTGCAATGCCCCTCTCACAAGCCTGACTGCTCCCATTACCTGTCTGATCTTCGTGGCCACTTCTTGTCCCCCAACCTGGTCCGAGATCCATCCCATCACTCACATCCTGACCACCTCTGAGTCCCTTTCCACCTTTCTCTCATACACCTGGATCAACGTCTAATGCCCAGCAGAAAGCTGTTTTACACTGCTGGCACTCCCTCTCTTGCCAAGGAAAACTAAAACTAAAGTCAATCTAAGTCAAGTTCTTTGCTCTACCCAGAAATTTTCCAAAGCTTAGATTTGGTTTTCCCAACCTCCAAAAGATTATAAAATGACATCACCTATTCTCAATTCTAGAAAAATCTCTTTGAGAAACCACATGCTTCATTTCTTTGAAATGTGAACATAGAAAGCCATTTTATAATTGGCAATAAGTTCAGTTGTAAAAGGGCATAAAATCATAACACTATCATACAGCATAGACATTTAAAATTATGAGTTATTTTCTTAAAGTTGTTATGAAAAAGAGACCTTACAAATAATGTGAAACTCAAGAAACATAGAAAGAACAAGTCAGTATGTTGAGTAAATGAATTTTCCCTGGCCAAAGTCACTTACTAACAGCTCCATTACCGTATCCTCTCTGTTGGTTCTACCCCTGCACTTATCTGTATGTTAGTCTGTCACTATGAGGATTGCCACGCTTTGTTCTAACTTTCAAACTACAGCCACATTTTTCTTCCTTATAAGGTTTTGGACAACCTGTGTTTCCAGTAAATTTAAAAATCAGTTTTTCAATTTTCTACAGAGACATGCTGGGATTCTGAAAGAAACTGATTTGACCAAGATTAATTTGTCAGAATTCTGACCATCATATTAAGTCTTCCAATGCAAGAGTATAAGACATTTTTACACCTACTTGCAGCTTTTAAAATGTTTTCAGCAGTGTTTTTGTACTTTTCTGGAATGAGTGTTGCATTTTTTTAAATTATTCATTAGTCCTTTGTTCTTTTTAATACCATTGCAATCAGAATTTTTGAACTTGAGATTTGACTCATTGGCACAAGTGTATAAAATGGCAATGTTTGTGACATGACTTTATTTCCTTCAGAAATATCAAATTCACCTATTTGTTTAAATAGTTGTTGAGTAATATCTTGTGATTTTCTATGTAAAATGTCGTGTTCTCTTCAGTCAGAGATCCTTTTACTTCTTCCGCTCCAGCTGGGTGTTGCAGTGCAATGTGAAGTCAGCTTTTGAGTGTGGATTTCTCCAGTTTCATGCTGGCCTCAAGCGCATAGTATCCACCGCCACCTCTGCATACAGTGCTCCTTATGGATGTGGCACGTGGTCATAGCACACTGGGGAAGTTAGAGTTACCTCGTACTTTTAGTGTCTTATTTGGAAGCTGCTGATATTTACCAATTGCTTTTTCTGTGTTGATTGATTGATACCCTCTTGTGGACTTAGTTTTTTTAATTTTATTGACCTGCAATAAAACATTTATTCATTTTAATCAACCACACACACACACACACACATACACACACACACATATATGTATTTATATATAGCACTGGATTGAACTATACTTTTGTGTGTGTGCATTTCTTTCTTTCTTTCTTTCTTCGGGGAGTAACAGGAATTGAACCCAGTGCCTTCACACCAATTTACATCCCAAGCCCAAATTTTTGTTTTTTTATTTATTTCTTTCTTAAAGAGAAAAAAATAGCTGGTACAGAAGTGTTCCATGTGAGTTCATTGCCAAGAGCCCGCTGCTAGCTACACAATTTTTGTGTTACTTCGTACTGAGGGCTGCAAAGGATCCTGGGAGACGCTCAAGCCATGCAATGGAGAGAGTGACCTTTGAGGATGTAGCTGTGAACTTCAGCTCTGCAGAGTGGGCTTTGCTGAATCCATCTCAGAAGAAGCTCTACAGAGGGGTGATGTGGGAAACTCTGATGAATATTCATGCTATAGGAAGAACACAGGTTAACCACCAAACCGAAGAAGAGGACAAGAATTGCCCAGGAAATCTAAGATATGATGAAGACAATTATTTGGAATTGGAAGAGAAGCTCTATAAATGTAATGAACATGGAAAAGCCTGCAGTGATTTCCTGTCCTTTCAGAAGCATGAAATGAGAAAGACTAGCGAGAAATTCTATCAATATGAACAATGTGGGGAGGCGAAATGTCATGTTAGTGAACTAAGTCACCCTGGAGAGAAAACTTTTGTAGGTAAGAAATGTGTGAAGGTCTCAACAACAGACACTGGTGAAATCTATACAGGAAATTGCAATTTGGGGAATGCATACTTGTACAAGCACTGTGAGAATAGTTTTACTGCTTCATGTTATAGTCACATACATGAGAGAAGAAATCCTGGGGAGAAACCTCATCTAACTAAGAACTATGGAAGAGCATTAGCTCTTAGTAATGTCTTTGAACAACATGAAAAAATTCACACTATGGAGAAAACCTATGCATGTGAGCAATGCGAGAGAGCATTCAGTACACACAGTCAGTATCAAAGTCACAAAAAAACTCATACTGTGGAGAAACAGTATGTATGTAAGCAATGTGGGAAATGTTTCTCTTGGAATAGTAAACTTAGAGTACATGAAAGAATTCACACTGAGGAGAAACCTTATGTATGTGAGATGTGTGGAAAAGGATTTGCTCATAAGTTCACATATTACAGACATAGAAGCATCCACACTGGGGAGAAATCCTATGTATGTAAGCAATGTGGGAAATGTTACTCTCAGAATAGTAAACTTAGAGAACATGAAATAATTCACAGTGGGGAGAAACCCTATGTATGTAAGCAATGTGGGAAAGCGTTTAGTCAGAATTATCAACTTCTTTGTCATGAAAGAATGCACACTGGGGAGAAACCATATGTATGTGAGATATGTACAAAAACATTTGCTGATAAGTCCTCATTTCATAAACATAGAAGATACCATATGGGGGAGATCTATGCATGTAAGCAATGTGGGAAATCTTTCAGTAATAATCATACTTTGCAGAGACACCACCGAATTCATACTGGGGTGAAATCCTATGTATGTAAGCAATGTGGGAAATCTTTCACAGGAAATCCTACACTTAGAATACATGAAAGAATTCACACTGGGGAGAAACCCTATGTATGTAAGCAATGTGAGAAATCTT
>PVLD010028184.1:0-19751 GCA_004027595.1 Dinomys branickii
AAGATTCTGGTTATAAATCCCTGGGAAGAATAATATCGATGATGCCATTTTCTTCTCATTGCACCCTAACAAGTAGCACACAATTTGGATCTGTCTCATTGCTGGTATGGATACTTTGGCCACTGGATTAAGATGGTGTCTGCCAGCTTCTCCACTATATAATCACTCATTTTCTCACTAATTAATAAATTTGTAAGGGGAAGTAACTTAAAATTGGGCTCTTCATCAAAAGTTGAACTTATTAATTTCATTTATTTATATTAGTATACACACGTGGATTCCTACTATACCCCATGGGTTATAGTTCTTTACTAGTCCTAATCATTTTAATGTTCAAGTTGTCCCTGCTGTGGCCTATAGAAGCTCCTTTAAGCTGGCACTTGTGCTATTTACAAGTCTCCATTCTTTGAATAATCTGAGTTTTTGGCACAAAGCAGACCACTACAAAGCAGACCTGAGCAGGATTTAAATTAATCAGTTGGCTTTTCATGTTCACTTGTGAATCTGTCCAAGACCTAGCCTCATTATCTGGAAATGGCAGACTCATAGTAAGTGAACCTCTGTGAGTCACTAATCCCTACTAAAACCCGTAGTGGTGGATGAAGCCAGAAAGCCTCAAAGAATAAGACAAGATCACAGCCAAGGACCCCTGGGGTCAGGTCTCAACTAGATAAAGATTATAACCTCAGTCATCTCATTCTTCGGTGGATTAACTTAATACCTTACTAGGTAAGTCCTTGAGTGGTTCTGCCTTTCTTGAGTACATCCCTCCCTTCTTCTGATAACCAAATAAATATGGGCGGTCCAGAGAAGGTCTTGGTCTTAGCCCTGAAAGAATCTTGAATTCTATGAGAGGGCTTTGATCCTCCTGGAGCCCTGAAATTGTGCCTTTTGCCTCTTTTTATTTAGCCTTCGCCGTACACTCATTTAGGAGATTGCGGACCTGATCAGCCCACACTAACTAAGTGCTATTATTAACCCCATAACAAAATGTCCAAATTCAAGTTTTATTTTTACTGCACTGGTGCTAGAATCAGCGAATTCTTCAAAGAACTCTGATTCCCTCTAGTCAACTATGTAGACATCCAGGTAATAGATGCTAAGTCCCAGGCTATTATGGTCTCGCTGTTTTCAATGCTAAAAGTGGACAAAGCTAACAATAGATACAAACACACGTACACACACACATATACATGTAATTACACCTATATGTATTTCTATATTAAAAATTCTAACCTTGCCATTGGAGTCCAATACCAGGAGATTCATTTTAGTTTTTATCTGTTCTGTTAATTATGGTTTTCTCCTGTTCCATACTTGTAAATCTCTCATCAGTTTATTAATCCTCTGTCCCTGGACCCCCAACACCCACACAGATAACATCCTTACCCCGCTGAGGCACTACCATTCTATCCAAGCAAGAAGTTAATGCACAGAACACTCCTCATCTTGCTGGGACTCAATTTAACCCCTCCCCCAGAGACACCCTTCTGACCTTCAGACTCTGATGTTCATTCCAGGAGACCACTGTATCACTTGTGTGTATATGCTTTGCTCACTCTGCTCAGGGCCCGATATCATGCCTCACTACTTTCCTGCCCAGATACCTCCTCACCCAGCTTAGGTTTTGGTTACTGAAGGCTGAGGGTTCATACATACCACCATGTAGATGCAGCTCAGATCCAGTCAATGACTTTGAACTGAATAGCTCAGAATGGAAAACAAAGGGGAGGGAAGAGGGAAGATACAGAGAAGAACCATCTAGGACATTTGGATGGAGAATAGCTATGGTGGGGTTTCAGCATCTGCATTTTTTAATTTGCTTTCCTAGCTAATTCTGATAGGAGCCATGTTTGGAGTTTCCTGGATTTAAAACTCCCCTTAGGAAAGGCTAAAGAAACAAAACATTTTAATTGAACTCATGCTGTTTATTATATTAAGATCTGAGGCAGCTACTTAGAAAAACCAGTTACTATTGTGAGTAAATGGCAGCTCGTCAGAGAAGGCAAGGATTGAGAAACAGGACAAAATATGTGGAGTAATTTGTGGAAATAGACACAGGTGTGAAAGGTGCAATCTCTGTGAACATTATCACTAACATTACAAATATCACTTGGATTGAGGCATGATTAGCTCTTCAAGTTAGTCCATTAAAACTAGCCTGGAAGTCTGTTGAGAATAATATTAAGTAAACAAGGGCATAATACTATGTCAGCCAATTAGTTTGTTGGAAAAATTAATATATACTACTAAAAATTCAAGTGTTATAGGTACTATACAATGGAATATTAAAATCTACTTTAAGTCTATTGCCTAGAAATAATCACAGTCACAATTTCTTATCTGTTCCTCATGACTTCTTCTATGCATTTATTATCAGTTGTGTGTTTATAATTACTTGCATTTTCCTCCAAAGTTGAACCTATGAATTCTTTTAAACTTGCTATTTTTAACTTGGCATTTTTTGTCTGGCTTTCTGTATTAGATCCTAGAATTCTATATTGAACTTTTACAATTTTACTTTAATAATTTTCTTTATGTTTAATTACACACAAGAATACGTTCTCAACATAAAAACTAAAAGACAGAGATTTATATATAATTCCAGAGCCCACATTTCCCTTGCCTAATTGTACTTTCTTTTTGAGATCCAACCATTGTTGTTGGTATATGTTCTCATACTTTTCCTCTACACACACGTGCACACACACACAGCACAGAGTGCACTGTGTTTTCTTTTTTCATATAGGTGATGGACAATGTTGAGTTTCAGGCCTTATTAAATTTCAAAGTCTCAAAGGGCACACAAGGAGGACTGAACCCTATCCATCATTCGAGGCCCTTTCCTCCAGGTCCACCAATCTCACTTGTACACATATCTCACCCATATCACTTGTATACATATCTCACTGCATATATGTCATAGTCACTGGAAATAAAGCCACATTATAAGGAGGTATTTCAGCAAGATTCCCCTGCGTAATCTGGCCCTGTGATTATCTCCTCTTATGAAGTTAGCATTGCAAAAACAAAGCAAAAAGAAAAGGATGAAAGAGGAGAAGAAAAGAGAAATACAGGTACAAGGGTTCCAGAATGCTTCGCTGCTTATAGTCAGAAGGCTGGATTTTGAAAGATGTAAGGTCCTGGAAACAGTGCAACTAATCACCAGTGATTGGAAGAGAAATGTGCACTAAGATCCAAGTGGAAGTTAAATCACAGGCATTTTGAAACTTTGCTTAGGGAGTAGAAATCGCAGCCCTTTGTCCCTAATTTCTCAGTAAATACACTATAGGAATTTTGTAAGCTCCAGAGTCTTTAACCAGTGTTATTTAAGACAATTTTATGTGTGTATTTATAGATTACTTGCTAACTTTTGAGCAAAAAGTGATCTCAAAATCCCTTATGTCTACTACTATTTCAAGGTAAGGGAATACTCTGGAATGCTTCCCATTTTCCAAATGTAATATTTTCCAAAATAAATGTTAGAGTAACTGCATGCTTGATAGCATATGAACGTTTTAATTTACACAATAATATTCTGGGGTTTGTGGTTGCTTGGCCCTTTTCCAAGAAGTTTGGGAGTCCAAATTCTGGCTGTTTCTTCTCTGTGGGAAAAAGAGGGAGCATGTGAATTAGAATTGGTAAATTGGAGAGGAGTTCACAGACTCCATGGAGTTAAGTAAGGGAAAGTGCAGTGCAATCTGCAGTGGGAAAAAGGCCAATTGTATGAGAGGGAAAAACTGGTTACCATTAAAGGCTTCAAAATGAGGGCCGCAGAGGAGAAATGAATAGGGAAGTTAACAATCTGTTGTTTCTCTCTCTCTTCCAGAGGATGGGGCTGGTGTAATGAGATACAGGTGCAACCCTGGGATATCAGGGATGTCCATGCTGGTCTATTCAGAGGACTTTAAATTCCTTCAATGCTTGTACCTCACATGCCACCCCTTCCAACAGGCCTGCTCTGATGGTCTTATTTCAATCAGTGAATGGCATCACACTGTGGAGATTATCTGTTTCCTTGCTTTTTTCTCCACTTAATGAGATTCTTGAGACTAAGATGTAAAAGGCACACAATTATTATTGTTAGATCCCTCCCTCTTCTGAGATCCCTTGATGTGTAGCACTTACCCTAATCATGTAGTCTTCTTTTTACCTCTTACCTCGTACATAATTTCTGTACATTTGAGCTTCATTACTAGACTCATAATTTTTCTTCAAGAAAGATGAGATGATGCATGTAAAGTATTAGTACCATGTGTGCTGAATAAATAAGAGCTATTACTTGTGTAATTTGCCTAGAGGACCAAAAAATATATTATTTTTAAAAATCTTAAATCTTCAGGAAATCTCACTGGAACAGATACTCTTTATTTTTCAAGGTCACTTGGATGAATTATGCAACAACAAGAGGACTACTGCCTTGGAATAAGGGAATAATAGAATGACTTAATTTATTATTCTCCTTCCCATTTCTGGGACAAAATACCTGACACATACAATTTAAAGGAGGAATGACAAGTGGCTCATGATTTCAGAGGTTTGAGTTCATGATATCCCGACTACAAGGTAGAAACATCAGGATGGAAGAGCGTGGAAGAGCAGCTGCTCACTTCATGGTGGCTGGAAAGCAAAGGACAGGGGAAGAGAACAGAAAGGAAGGGAACAAGAAACAGATATAGGCCCCAAGATCACATTTCCAGGAGCCACCCAGGCACATCCCGATGTATGCTTTACCAGTCCCCTCATCTTCTCCCAAGCCGATCAAGTTGACAAGATTAACGATCACAGTCTCCATATACCTGTTCTTTACCATTCCTCTCGGATAGAGAGCTAGGATTTGGGGTTGGATAGGGGAACGCTGCTGAGATGCCCAACTTCCAGGCACACCATTCATATTTTAATGTATTGTGATGATGTATTGTGAGGCTCCAAAATGTGGATGTTGTACAAGGAGGTGGGCTTTCTCATTGTAGTTCTAGGTTATTTGACTTTAAATGGACTGGGATAGTTTACTGAGATCTGTCAGAAGTGCTCCAGTGCTTTCCATCATGCCGTACCAATTTTCATTCCCACCAGCAACAGACGGGTTTACTTTCCTCCACTTTTTCCCAACACTTACTTCTTGTGCTTTTGATACGAGCTATTCAAACAGGTATGAGGTAGTGTCTCACTGTGGCTCTGATTTGTATTTCTCTGATTACTAGTGATGCTGAACATGGTTTTATGTACTTGTGGGCCATCTGCACGTGTCTTTGGGAAAATTTAGGTCCTTACTCCAGTCCTTTGCTCATTCGTAAATTGGATTATTTTGGGGTTTTTTTGTTTGTTTGTTGGGAGTTTTCTTGCTACTGAGTTTTGAGAGTTCTCTATATTTTGGATGTTGACTCTTTTTTTTTTTTTTTTTTTGTGGTACTGGGGATCGAACTCAGGACCCTGCACTTGCTAGGCAGGCGCTTATGCCACTGAGTTATATCCCCAGCCCTGGATGTTGACTCTTTATCAGATATATGGTATGCAGATACGTTTTCCAAGCTCCCTGGGTTGGCTTTTCATTTTGTTGATTGTCTTTTACTTAGAGAGAAGCTTTACAGTGTGATAGGCCCACATGCTCATTTTTGCTTTTGTTGCCTGAGCACTTTGATCTTCTTTTAAAAGTCTTCAATAACCTTCTTATTGCCAAGGCAAATGAATACTTTTCATTGTGCCTTCTGCTCTCTTCAGGGGATTTGATATCACCAAACATTCTCTTCTTTTTGGAATTCTCTTCTCTCTTTGTTTCCATGACAATCCATTTTCCCAATAAATCTCAATGTCTCTCCTCTCAGTGTTCTTATCTGATTTCTTCCTCCTTGTTCAGCCCTCACATCTCACTATTCCTAGATTTAATATTACACTTCCTTTTCTTTTTCACTTTGCACACTGTGAGCTTGACTTCAGCTATCGTTCATAACCCAGTTATTCTTAAATGTGAATTTATACTTCAAATTTATTCTCCAGACCTATATTGTTGACCTCTTACTTGACATTACCATCAGATTTCTTTTGCAAAACTCAAATTAGTGTGTACAGAGTAAGATGTGGCCTCTTTCACCCCAAGCCAGCTCTTTTTCCTGTAATCTTTTATGTTTGTGGTATTACTATTTCCCCATCATTCAACAAAATATCTGTCAGCTATAATTGCTTTTTCATACCACCTTGCTCCCCAGCCCCACCAATATCCATTAATTTTAATAATTATATAACATCTCTCAAATCTATCCTCTTCTTTCCATTTTCACTACCATAATCTTAATTTAAGGCATCACTATCTCTTGACCGAATGTTCTAGTAGTATTATACATAACTGTCAATTTGTATCTTTAAAATATAAATATAATCATGTCACTCACATGCTAAAATCCCTTACAGATTCACTCTTAAAGCTACAAAGTATCAGAGTGGGGCTGCTAGAAAATAACAAAAGCTATTTACTTTTGAAAATGAACAAATTCAAGATCATCTCTACAGAAAACTTGTCCTCCCTTGTATTTTTGATATGCTTTCCTAAGTGGACAAATTTTTAAATGGAGCTAAAGGTAGCACATGGGGAATTCATATTGGCCTGAGACTGCCTATAGGAGCTCTCCATGTGAGCACAGTTCATTCACCATGTGTATTACAGGGTAACAGCTGAGAATTACTGGGCTGCGTCTCAGTGTTGCCAGCTTCCAAGAGCTCCCCCTCTGCCTTGTCAAACCAGTCTTACTGCCATCAGTGCCCAGGCACACTGGACGCCTGCTAGTCTGATTCATGATAAAAAAAAAAAACAAACAAACAAACTTGCATGGCACCCAAAGTGGACACTGTAATACTTACTTAATAATTATCAATAGGAAACTTCTGGAAAGATGTCAGAATGGTAAGCAGCAACAAATGAAACCTCTCTAAGATTTGGAATCTAGACACTGAAAAATAACAATTCAGGGAAGAAAAGAAAGGAGTAGATTCCTGGGACCCAGGAAAGATCTGAAGGGAAAACTTGGAACCCATAGAGAAGGTGAAGAGACAGACCCCAATGGAGAAAAAGGCAGGGGAAATCTGCGCTTGTGTCCTGGCTGCTGGCAGGTGGTGTGAGAAAAGAAGATCAGATCTAAAGAGACACAGTACAAGTGGCAGCTCCAGATGCCTTCAGGGAGAAATGCACCAGTGGACCACAGTAGTGGATGATTGTTATACTACAGCTGGTGAGTGACTTCTGTCTAAATGACTGACATATCCCCTAGAGAGAGTGCTTGGTTTAATTCCATTTTAAGGAGGGGCCAACGGAACCTGGGACTCAGCCATGGGTGGATTTATCTTAGGGCTTCCAATGTTTTTTTTTTTTTTCCTGGTACCGGGGATCGAACTCAGGACCTTGCACTTGCCAGGCAAGCGCTTATGCCACTGAGCTATACCCGCAGCCCCCAGGGCTTCCAATGTTAAACTCCCATCATGACTGGGTGAGGGAGAACCATAGGAGACATCTAGGGTCAGGGAGCCATGGTCAGTCCTGCAAGAGAAGCCCAGAGAGCTATACGTTACTGGGCTCAGGCCCAATCCCACAACCGGAGGTGAAGATCAGTCTTTTTTTTTTTTTAATTAATTAAGTTATTGGTACAGATAAAAACAGAGAAAAGCTTAGGAAAGATATGAAACCATGTATGCATAACATAGGAAAGAACTAGATTCCATAAAATAGACTCAAATAGAAATCCAGGAGATTAGACGTTCTACTGAAAGTATACACAGTAGAGCCAATCAATTTGAAGATACCAGCTCTAGAAGACAGGGTTGTGGTTGGCAATTATTAAATGAAACACTTCTTACAAATAGCTAGGGACCATGAAAAACCACTCCAATAGCTGCTAGATGACCCAAAAAAGACTAATGTAAGATTAATTGGAATTAGTGAAGAATCAGCCTATAGTAGTCAAGATCCTACAATTCAATGCAAAAGCAGAATATTAACAGCTGTTAGAGAAAAAGAAACAAATCACCTATAAAAGAAAAACCCATAAGAATTATAGCCAACCTCCAAAGTTAAGGAGAGCTTACAGTGAAGTGTTTTAAACCCTAAAAGAAAACAAGCTCCACATTGATGTATCCTGAAAAATTATCTTTCAAATTTAATGAAGAAATAAGATACTTCCATGATAAACAATACTCGGAGAAATTAATGATCACCAAACCACAACTCCAAATAGTTCTGAAGGCTATTCTAGAAAAATATAACAAATAATTCAAGCAGAATGAATCCACCAGACAACACAAGCAATTAACTAGAAGGGAAAGGGAACTAACAATAAAAAATAATATAATGACAAGGATAAGTCCATACCTATTAGTTATAGCCATCAAGGTGAATGGTCTCAATTCTCTATTGGCAGAATATACCAAGAAACAAAATTCAACAATATGCTGCACACAAGAAACACATTTAACTAAAGAAATTCATGGACTGAAGGTCAAATTATGAAAAACAATAATTCATGCAACAGCAACCTGGGAAACAGCAGAGGCAGCTCCTCTTTTCTCACACAAAGTGGGTTTCAAGCCAATGTTGATTAGAAGGGAAAAAGGAAGTCACTACATACTTGTTAAGGGCACAATCTAAAAGGAAGAGATAGTAATCATAAATATATATGCATAAAATACTGGTGCACCCAACTATATAAAACAAACACTGCTGGATATGAAAAATCTGATAAACACTATAACAATTTGAATGGAGAACCTCAATGTCTGACTGGCACAAAAACATCAACTAGGGAAATATAAAAAAAAAAATATGAGAGCTGAACCAAACCTTTGAACAAATGCACTTAATAGATATCTACAGAATATTCCACCCCACAACATAATACAGGTTCTTCTCAGCTGCACACAGGACTTTCTCCAAAATAAACCACATAATAGTTGATAGAACACACTAAGTGAATCCATACACCATCTCCATGCTCTCCTCTTCCACAGGCTCAGGATGTTTACAAAGTGAGGACCCTGGCCCCTGCTAAGTTAGTTACCTAAGCTTTTAGGCTTCTCAAGTTGACATAATGTATCAACCATTATACCAGGGATGGAAGAATGGATCAACATATACAAAGCAATAAATGTAATACACCACATTAACAGAACCAAAGACAAATATCACTTGACCTGCACAATAGATGCAGAAAAAGCATTTTACAAAGTCCCACACCCATTTATAATAAAAATCCTATAGAAAATAGGAATAGAAGATCTTTATCTCAATCTGATAAAAGTTATCAAATGACAAACCAACAGCTAACATTGTACTAAATGGACAAAAACTCTAAAGTCAGGAATAAGACAAGAATGTCCACTATCACCACTCTTGTTTAATATCATTTCTGGAAACATTAGCCAGAACAATAAGACAACAGAAAGGAATAAAAGGAATATGGATAGGAAAGGAAGAATTTAAATTATCATTATTTATGGATGACATGATATTCTACATAGAAGACAACAAAAGTTCCACCAAAGGACTCCTAGAATTAATAGCCAAATTCAGCAGTGTAGCAGGATACAAAGTCAGCACTCAAAAATCAATAGCTTTCTTGTACACAAATGACAAACTCAGAGACAGAAATTAGTAAAATAACACCTTTCACAATAAAATCAAGAAAAATGGAATAACTTAAGAATCAGTCTAACAAAGGAAGTGAAAGACCTATACATTGAAAAAAATACAGTACCCTGAAAAAAGAAATCTAACAGGATATCACAAAAGGGAAAGATGGCAGTATTATATCCACCTTGAGACTATGTTTAATATAATGAAAATGGTCATGCTTCCAAAATGGTTATACAGATGTAATGTAATCCCAATCAAAATAGCATGCCTCACAGAAGTAGAAAAAACAATCCTAATATCCATATGAAACCAGAAGAGTACCAGAATAGCAAAAGCAATTCTGGGCAACAAAGGAAAGGCAGGGGACCTCACCCCCCTCCAATTTCAAGTTCTATACAAAGCTACTATGATAAAAACAGCATGGTACTGGCAAAACAACAGACCCAAGGATCAGTGGCATGATAAAGAAGCAACTCCAAACTCTCAGCTATCTTATGTTTGACAGAGGGGCAAAACACTTTCACTAGAAGGAAGATAGCCTCTGTAATAAATGGTGCTAAGGAAACTGGCTTTCCACATGCCAAAAATTGACGTAAATATACCCATATTTCTCACCACGCACTAAACTAAAAACGATGGATCAAAGATCTAAATACAAAGCAGAAAAAATCTGGAAGATATAATAGGTAAAACTCCAGGGGACATAAATATAGGCAAACACTTTACACACAAATGTGTATTTGGTCTTTTTTGGAGACAAGGTCTCATTATGCAGTTCAGGTTGGTCTTGAGCTCACTTTGTAGCCCAGTCTGGCCTTGAATTTGCAATGATCCTTCTGCCTTAGCCTCCTGGGTGCTGGGATTATAGGCGTGCACCACCACACCTGACCATACAGTATATGTTACAAAGAATCAACAACTGGAATCTCATCTTACTAAAAAGCTTTTTTTTTTTTTGGTCTTTTTTAATTTCCTCTTTTGGTATTGGTAATTCAATACTGCTTGCTAGGCAGGCACCATGCCACTGAGCTACATCCCCAGCCCTGAAAAGCTTTTGCACAACAAAAGAAACCACCAACAGAGTGAAGAGAGGCCCCACAGAATGGGAAAATTTTTTTCTACCTACTCCTTGGGCAAATGACTATTATCTAAAATATATACAGAACTCAAAAAAATCAGATCACCAAATTTAAAGACCCAACCCCAAAACAGGTATCTCAAATGAATAGACAGTTCTCAGGTGAAGTACAAACATCAAATAAATATATGAAAAATGTTCAGCATTAATGTTCATTGAAGAAATGCAAATTAAAGCAACACTGAGATTCCATCTCACTCCAGAAAGAATGGCCCTCATCAAGAAATCAACCTATAACAAATGCTGCTGAGGCTCGGGGGGCGGGGAAGAAGAACCCTTCTCCATGGTTGGTGGTAATGTTAATTGGTACAACTGCTATGGAAGTCAGTATGGAAATTCCTCAAAGACTAAAACTAAAGGTTCTATTTGACCCAGGTGATCCTCTTCTAGGTATTTTCCTGAAAGAGTTAGAAGCATCACACCCAGTGACATATGCATACCCATGTTTATAGTAGCTAAATCTCGGAAATACCCCATATGCCCATCAACAGATGAATGAATAAAGGAAATATGGTATTTATTGTTGATGGAATACTACTCTGCCATAAAGAAGGATAATGTTGAGTCACTTTTGGTTAAATGGATCCACCTTGAGACCATAATCTTCAGTGAAATAAAGACATACAAATTTAAATACTGCATTGTTTCTCTTGTGTGAGAAATCCAAGTAAATAAAAAGCAAAATAGGATAGATATTGGGAAGTAGGAAGAACGTGTTCAAATGGGAAGGGGAACAAAGCAAGAGATAGAAAGGGGAAAGGAAAGGAAGAGAAAAGAGGAAAAAGGACAATGGAAAGATAATTAGAAATCAAACTTTTCTAACTGGAGAGAGGCAAAAGGGTTGAAGGGAGGGAGGAGAATAGTGGCAGAGAACTAAGATATACTCTATGCAGGTATAAATGCCCTATGATGAGTGTGATCATCACGTGTGGCAAGTATGTACTAACAAGAAGTGTGGAATAAATGTGTCTAAATCCAAATATATTGTCAATAAAAAGCTGTCAAGTAGATTGGAATATTAGTATTACTGCATTTTGAAGTGTGCTTTTGTTTCTTGTTATTAAGGCGAATAGGAAGACAAAATTTAACCTTAGTGTTACTTTGGGGTCCTGACTACATTGTGTCATTATCATGGTAAGCACAGTTTTGATAATGAAATGGAAACTGATAATCCCCTGTATCTACCTACGTATTAAGGACAGTTTAATCACTAGACCTGCAAATACTTTGAATTCTGCCTCCTGCATGGAAATTTTGCCTCCTAGAGCAATGCTACAGTGGGAATTATTCACATTTGCTTCTCAGACACTTTTCTGTTTTGCAACTGAGCAATCTTTCTAAGCATTGTAAATGTTTTTCTTTCAATCCAAATACAGTCAAGTCCCATAGGCTTGGCATCTTGCTTACTTTTCTTTCGTTGCTGGGACAAAATCCCAACGCTCAAAATTAAAGAGGGAAAAGTGTATTTGGCTTGCAGTTTGTGGAGATTTCAGTCCATAATCAGCTGGCTCCAAGGCAGGAAGCACGTGGCAGAGGAATAACAGTTCATGCTGGTGGAAGACAGCAAAAGTAACAAAAGAAGGGCAAAAGGGGCAAAGTGGGAGGAGAGAGAGCGAGTGAGACTCTTTCACTCCCTTGTATGCAGGCTCCCCGCCCCAGGGCAGGTGTAGCACTCACACCCATGACCCCAGCATCAGACCACGAATCAGTCACAAACTCTAGAAACCCATCCCATGACTGCATGAGGCTTTGGGGAGACACCCAGACGCAGACCGTAACACTTGGGAACTTTCCTATCTTCAAGGGCTTTTTTTTTTTCCTGTGTTCTCTTAATTATTTTTGTCATCTGGGTTTCAGTACTATACAAGTGTGTTATTTCACAGGATTGCAACTTCTCGAATTTATGGTAGACCTCAAGTGTCAACAACTGGTAATAGCAAGTGTGGAAGAATTCTTGAGAAATTCAGAGTCTTCTAAGAAAGTAATGAAGAACTAAATAAAGGAGACATTCAAGTTGATTTTTGAAAGGATAAGAAGGGGGTGCTGGGGATATAGCTCAGCAGCACAAGTGCCTTCCTGGCAAGCACAAAGTTCTGAGTTTGATTCCCGTTACCAAGAAAAAAAAAAAAAGGTTAAGAAGGGGTTTTCCAGGCAAAATGATTTGCATTTCCAAAAGGCAAAAAAAACTCACAAAATTCTGCTGTATTCTAGAAACGATAAGAAATGTAGTATCATTGTGCTGGTGGAGGGTGGGAAGTGGGGTGTGGTCCTGAGAAAACGGGTCAGGGTCAGATTGTGAAGAGCCTCTTGTGCCATGGTGATGAGTATTTGACAGGGCCATATTAATAAAAAATGGCCCCTTATGTCCACTCAAACCCCAAGTTGAAAAAAATCACTCCCTTCCTTTTTTGAATTGTGAGTAAAAAGAGCATGTTCATACATAGATAAGGTGTCTGAGAGGAAGAAGAGAATACATTTATCTGCTGAGGAAGCAGCAACACGACCACAATGATGAGAACCTGGCACATGGTAGATATGTAGCCTTTGCTGCATTAAATGGGTAGCTGCACAGAAGGAAGAAGTACGTAATGGACATAGATAATTTCCGAAGCTCTGGACTTTATTTTCCTTATTTAATATACACCATAGATAAATCTCCAAATTAATAGATTTAGATCAAGAAAGACCTGACAAGCATGGTTGTAGCACTGCTGATTCAAGCTTTATTTACTGACAACATTTAGGATGATACAGCTCATACTCACAATACTGCAATAAATAATCTTGTCTGTAATTTCTTCAGCCCATGTCTACTACTCCAATAGTATAGGTTCCTAGATGAAGCCCAAGGTAAGTGTAATTTAAATTTTAATAGGTATTGAAAAATGACATTCCCCCAAAGCTACACTCCTGCATTCCCTCAAGCTTATCAACTTGACTGTGCAAATATTCTAGTAAGCAGTAAAGCACAATATTTAAAAACAGAATCTCTTGAGTAAGACTATCTGTTATGAATCCTAGGTCTTCCATTACAATCTGTATGAGCTCGAACAACTTAAAATTGTGCTCTTCCATGTCTGTAAAAATAGGTGTAGTAAAATAATAGTTGCTGCCTGTTATTAACATGGAAGTACTCAGTATGGTTGAGCCACAGTTATAGTTATGAAGTGGAACATTATTATGATCAATTAATTATATTTATCTAGTGCTTCTTTTGCTACAAAGATATGGCAGAAAATTCTATCTATTTCAACGAACAACAGCCAATTCAGCAATTACCAATACATGCAAATCAAGATTTCCCAACTGTTCACAGCTATGACACATCATTTAACATCATTGCCTAATGTGTTCTGAAAGTATTTCTTTCTCTCTGTGTCTTTCTAGTTTAATGAGTCTAGCCCAAAAGAGCAGTGTTCCTGAGCAACGCACAGCAGTGGTAGTTCACAGCCGTTTTGGTAGAGAATTAATGCCAAATGTTCACAGTAATAAACAGAAAATTGTCCTATTTTTCTATCCTTTTTTTATTTGAGAGGATGTCTGTAGCCTGTGTGAAAGGAATCAAGCTCCAAAGAAAAACTGTTTTTTTTTTACAAAGGATGGAAAGTAAACATTTCATTTTATTGAGCCACTGATTCAAGAGCAATACACCCTGCATCTTGCCATCTGTTTTGTTGGAGCATGTCGTGAACATTCCAAGTACATATTTACACTAAGTTCCAGTTTAACGTGGATTCAAGCAAACAGAAAGACCAAATATTTGGAACTTCTTCTACAGATTACTTTTATGATTAAGAGACAAAAGTAGCAGTCAGCAAGCTTGCAGAGAGATTTTATTAAAGCAACTTTCAGGAATGTTGTAGAATCATCCCACATTCAATTCTACAGAATCCACTAGGCATTTTCTGAGCACTTGCTACACAGAAGACACCAACCTAAACATTGGTGGGCATGAAACATAAAAACAAATATAAGAGGACTGGGGGACTGCATGGCTAACATCATACTGGGGAGAAAATACCATGTGAGCAGTAATAAACTATACATTAGGTTTCTCTTGGTAGTTAATGAGAGGAAACGCCAAATAAATGAACTTAAATAAATCAACAAAAATTATTAGTCCATAGAATGAAAAGCACAAGGGCACTGGCTTTAAATAGGGCTTGATCCAAGGGCTCAGATAATATTATTAGGACCCCA
Source organism: Dinomys branickii (assembly GCA_004027595.1). Taxonomy (NCBI): domain Eukaryota; kingdom Metazoa; phylum Chordata; class Mammalia; order Rodentia; family Dinomyidae; genus Dinomys; species Dinomys branickii. The sequence goes on from PVLD010028184.1 coordinate 14,955, forward strand.
AATCTCTCCATGGCTTAAATGTAGGCTTTACTCTCAGATTCTATGCAATGGGCAGAAAGCTAACTATAGCTCCAGGTCTCTGTCCTGTCAGAGTGCAGCCTAACCAAAATAGAACTTCAGTTGCACAATAATAATGATATAAATCTTGGATATAACTCACAATTGCCTGAATTTGGTTGCAGGCATATCCCTTAGCTTAGCACAACTGCCAGAGGGATGGCATGTTCTAACTGCTCAGCACCGAACCATAAGGTGAGGTCAGCACACACAGCCATCACAGAATGTTAGCGGTATAATCTGGTGCTCAAGATTTCTTTCTGATTCTGATTCAGACAAGTCTGGGTGTGAGACTTAGATCTGCCCTTTATATGACTTTGGGTCTCAAAGCCCGTTTGCTGATCTGTGAATGCTGGTGATAGTTGCCCTAACCTCATAAGACTTTACAAGGATGAAATACAATGATGTACATTATTCCTCCATGTTGGGATCAGATCCCATGTCTTGAGACAGCATATATCAGCATCTCCTGTGTTCTTTGCAGCCCACTAAAATTGGGGGTCCTCTTCATACCTAACACACTACTGACAAGAGTACTAACACTCTTGTTCGCTCCCTTCTCGAAATGCTTTAATTCATTTCCCAGAATTATTACTGTGGGTGAGTTCTTTTCTATCTACACATGTCCATCTCTGTGTGCACCTGCGGATGCTCTTCCTCTTTTACCCCTGATATTTTAGCCCAACTTCAATTCTATAGAATCCGCTAGGAATTTGCTAGCACTTGCTACGTACAAGACACCGTTCTAGGCATTAGTGGGAATGAAGAATCGTATTTAATTTTTTGAAGTCTTATGAGGGTCAGACCATTATCACACTTATTTTACAGATGAACAAATAGGCTGCCACATAAGGGGCAAATCGAGGTCTCACATTCACTTTTGTCTGACAGTCTAGTCACAAAAAACTCTTGAGCACTAGATTGTATTGCTAACATTTTATAGTAACTGAACGTTTTAGGAAAGTCTTCAGGATGTCTGATTCTGAATAAGGAAAAGAATTAAACTATATTCTTCTTAGTCCTATTTAAGTGGATCCTTCTTATGTCTTCAAAGTGTATTATTAAGATTCTGGATTTTCTAAAAAGTCTGTGCTATGTCCTTGTAGTAGGCATCTGTTTATAATGACTGCCTGTTATCTTGTTTTGTTTCTAATTAATTGTTTATTAGTATATTTTAGGTATTTAGGTAGAAATGATCACATTCATCATAGGATTTTTTTTTACTTCTTTACATATTCTGGATGGTATTCCTTTTTCTGAGGAACAGCTAGCAAAAATTTTTCCTATTCTATAGGTTGTCTCTTCATTCAGTTAATGGTTTCATGTGCTGTGCAAAAGCTTTTTAGTAAGATGAGATTCCAGTTGATTCTTCGCGATATTTCCTGTGTGATTGGGGTTTTGTTCATAAAGTCTTTGCCTACTCCTATGTGGGTTCAAGGATTGTCTACTCTCTCTTCCAACAGATTTAGGGTTTCTGTTTTAATATCTATATCTTTGATCGATCCATTTCAATTTTAGTTTAGTGAATGGTGATAGACTTGGAATCTAATTTTAATCTTTGGCATGGGCGAGCCAGTTTTTACAGCACTATTTATTAAAAAGCCTACCTTCCTTCTAGTGAAGCTGTTTGGCCCCTTTGTCAAAGATAAGGAGGATGAGTACATCTGAAGTTGCTCCTGAATCTTCTAGTATGTTCCATTGATCCTCAAGTCTGTTGTTTTTCCAGCACTTGCTGTTTTTTTTTTTAATCACAGTAGCTTTGTACTAGAGTTTCACATTAAGAATTATCCTTCTGTCTTGCCTGTGTTGCTCAGAGTTGCCTTTGCCATTTTAGTTCTGTTCTGGTTCCAAATGAATTTTAGGTTTTCTCTAATTCTGTGAGATACACTGCTGGAATTTTGATCAGAATTGCATTAAATATGTATAACAATTTTGGAAGTATGGCCATTCTCGCCGTATTGGTTCTGTCTATCCAAGAACAAGCATTATCTTTCCATTTTCTGGTATTCTTTTCAGTCTCTTTTTTCAGAGTACTGTGGTTTTTCAAAGCAGACATCTTTTACTTTCTTTGTTAGAGTGATACTTAGGTATTTCATTTTTTTAATATAATATTGTGAAAGGTGTTGTTTCCTTAATATTCCTTGCAGTGAGTTTGTTATTCTTGTATAAGAAGGTGATTGAGTTTTGAATGTTGACTTTGTATAAAGCTGCATTACTGAAATTGTTTATTAAATCTACAAATCTTGTTTTGGCGGGGGGACTGAGAATTAAACTCAGGACCTTGAGCTTCTCAGGCAGGCACAGTACCATGGAGCTACCGGCCACAGTACCACCAGCCAAAATCTACACATCTTCTGGTGGAGTTTCTGGCGTCTTCTATATAGAGTATGATGTCATCTGCAAATAATGATAATTTAACTTTTTCCTATCATTTTTTTTATTTCTCTCTCTTGTCTAATTGTTCTTGCTAATATTTTAAGAAATATGTTGAATTAGAGTGATGACAGTAGATATCCTGGTCTTTTTCCTGATTTTAAAGTGAAAGCTTTCCATTTTTGTCCATTTAGTATGATGTTAGCTATTGTTTTGTTATAGATGTCTTTTTCAGATTGATATAAAGACACTCTATTCCAATTTTTTGCAGTGTTTTTATCATGAATGGGTGTTGGGCTTTGTCAAACTCTTTTTGCTTTTTCTGCATCCATTAAAATGATCATATGGTCATCGATTCATTAGTTCTTTGTATTGTTTTCTTGGTCTCCTTTGCATTAATTTCTGCTCTGATTGTTATAATTTCCTCCCTTGTACAAGCTTTGGGCTTGACTTGCTCTTTTTTCAAGAAGTTTGAGGTTACACGTTAGGTTATTTATTTGAGCTTATTCTTTTCCTGATGTGGGTATTTCACCACTATAAATTCCCCCTTTAGGACTGCTTTCACTGTGTCCCACAATTTTTGTATGTTGTATTGATATTATCAATTGATTGTATAAACTATCTAATTTCTTCTTTAATTTCATCTGGGACTAATTCGCTGTTCATGAGGGTGTTGTTCAGTTTCCATGGTTTATGAAATTTTTGTGGTTTCTTTTGCTATTGATCTCCAATTTCATTGCACTATGGTCTAACAAAGTGCATGGGATAATTTCAATTCTTTGCACTTACTTAAGCATGTTCTGTGAGCTAGTATGTGGTATATTTGGGACAAAGTCCCATGTGCAGCTGAGAAAAATGTGTATTCTGATGTTATGGGGTGGAACACTCTGGACATCTACTAAGGCCATTTGTTCAAAAGTTGGTTCAGTTCTAATATTCTTAACTTTTCATCTAGTTGATCTGTCTGTTAGTGACAATAGGGTACTGAGTTTCCCCATTACAACTGTATTAGTGTTTGCTTGATTTTTCCTGTCCATAGATATTTGTTTTATAGTTGTTAGGCACTGGTATTTGGGGTATGTATGTTTATGATTGTTATCTCTTCCCCTTGGATTGGTCCCTTTACAAGGATGTAATGATCTTCTTTGTCTCCTTTAATCAGTCTTGGCTTGGAGTCCACTTTGCCTGCACATAGAATGGTTATCCTTGCCTTTTCCCACATTCCAGTTGCATGTAGTATCACTTCCTATCTTTTGACTTTCAGTCTCTGAATTACTTTTTGAATTAAATGTACTTCTTGCATGCAGCATAGTGTTAGATCTTGCTTCTTGAGATATTCTGTCAGTCTGTTTCTTTTGATTGGTGAGTTGAGACCATTAACATTGATGGTTATTATATACTCTGGTCTCTCTTCAGATTGTATAAATCTTTCAACTTTTTTAACATAGATGGTTATAACTGATATTTATTGACTTAGCCTTGTCCTGTTATTTTCCTGTTGCTGACTCCCTTTTTTCCCCCTTCTGTTTAATTGCTTGTTTTGCTTGGTGGTTTCATTCTTTGGGGGTTCATGGAGTTTTAATCCTTGTTATCTCTTTCTACAGTGTCCTACGGAACATTCTGGAGTACTGTTTGGTATCCAAGAATTTCTTGAGGTGTTGTTTGTCATGGAAGTATCTCATTTCTTCATCAATTTTGAAAGATAGTTTTGTGAGGTACATCACTCTGGGTTGAAAGTTGTTTTATTTTAGTGCTTAAAATACTTTACTTCAAGGGGCTGGGGATATAGCTCAGTGGAATAAGCGCCTGCCTAGCAAGCACAGGGTCCTGAGTTTGATCCGTAGTACCACCAAAAAAAAAAAAAAAGATTCTATTAAAATGCTTTACTTCAAGCTCTCCCCGACTTGAAAGTTAGTGTTGAGAAGTCTGGTGTGATTCTGATAGGCTTTCCATTACAGGTGATTTGTTTCTTTTCTCTAACACCTTTTAATATTCTGTTCTTGTGTATAATTTCTGGGATGCTTACTAATGTATGCCTTGGTGTAGATTATTTTTGATCATGGTTAATTATTATACTATATGCCTCACCTACCTCTATGTCTTGTTCCCTGCCATGAGAATTTTCTGCCATGACTTTTGTGAAGAGGTTTTCTTATGTCATTTGTGTTATCGCCTGCTTTTTTATTGATCTGATCAATCTTATGTTATTCTTTGCATCATCTAGCAGCTGCTGGACTGGTTTCTCGAGGTCTCTTGATATTTTTAAGAAATATTTCCTATTATTATTGTTAACCACAATCCTGTATTGTATATCTGAGATTCCGTCCTCACATTGGTTCATTCTGGTGTATATACTTTTGATGGATT
>PVLD010028185.1:0-19754 GCA_004027595.1 Dinomys branickii
CGTTTTTGTATTAGCAGAAATGAAGATAACTTTATATTATACAGCATCCAGTGTAAATTCCCTACTATCTTATCTATAATTTGGTATTTCCTTTAATGTTTTTGTGTTAACTAATGTGAAAATAACTATGTAATACAACATCCAGTTCTAATTCCCTACTATATTCTGTATAACTTTGTATTTTCTGTATTGTTTATGGATTTTCTGGTTCATATGTCTCCATTCTTTTGTCTTTAAAATAAAATTTTAAAAAAAAGAGAAAAAAAAAAGAAAAGAAAAAAGAAAAAAAAAAAATTATCACACCTAAGACAGTCTTCACACATCACTGCCTGTTGCACACCCCAGTCTCACACTGACAGCACATGTGCTTAGCTTCCTGTCTTTTTCGTAGGACACACTTGACATCTTCCTGGTCTTGCTGTTTTGTCAGGTGCTTCTTATTATATTATACAATATGCTCTTAGCAGGGAAGTAAGACATCAGTAAAACAAAATATCAAATATGTAATGAGTGTTCAGACATCAACATTTTCACATCCTTACAAAACCTACAAGTTAACATCAGAAATAAACACCTATGTGAACTACACTGAAAATACAAATCAAAGTCTACCACAGATATAGTCTGTGCTTCAACTGTCACACCCAAGGCAGTCTTCACACGTCACGTGAAAACTGCATGTTCCATGCACAAGTATCACACTGAGAGCATGTGATTTTGTCCTCCTGTCCTTTATAAAAAGACCACAGTTGACCTCTACCTCTTTAGTTTTCCTGTTGTCTTAGTAGGTCTTTGGGATCGTCCACCTGCCTGTTCACCTGTGAGCTCACCAGTGTGCTCCACAACTTTTTTGTGTAGTTCCCTGGGCAAAAACATTTTGCTCTTCCTCTGTTCTAAATGAACTTTTATGAGGTCTAGTCCCAATCCTCTAAAAAAATTCCTCCAGTAAACACTTATTTTCTCCAAATGTCTCCAATAAGCACGTTATGTTCTTCAAAAACTGTTTCTTTCACACATATAGAATTGAGCAAAACACAACCATTGGCCAACACTTTGTGCTTTATGTGACATCATAGTTGCTGCAGAACTCATCAACATCTCTGCCTTTGGTTTTGTTATAGAAAGTTACAATCCCTGCCTTCATTTTTGTTGTGGTTTCCCTATCAATATTTCATCATAGTGCAATACTGACATCAGCAGTAAGGTTTGCTTTCCTTTGCCATATACAAGGTCAATGTTATGTCTCTTTGAAATCCAAAGATTGTATTATACAATTCTCTATTTTGAATTTGCAACATTTTACTGGGAATTTCTGGGGTTTTTTCTTACATACAGTTCCTGCACTGGTCAACTTGTGTTCTGTTAGCAAATGTAACATCAATTAGAAACTGCTAAACCAGCTGTCTGATATCATATTGCAATTAGTTTGGGAAATGGGAGCAACAAGTCTGTTCACAACATCATTGGATTCATTACTATACAAATAAAGATCTGGTGGCTGAGTTCTAGGATAAATTTCTAAATTGAAAGTATATGTCCTTATATCTAGCAGGGCATACACACTCATATCATATTTGGTACAGGGACTCAAACTCGGGACCTTGCACTTGCCAGGCAGGTGCTCTGCCGCTGAGCTACATCCCTGGCCCATATTTTGAAGGCTTTTTCAGCATTACACTGCCTAAAGCTACAGTGGACAAGGTTTTTCATTTGCCATTGTACTGAGCTGGGCTACTTCTACAAGAAAAATCTAAAGAAAACTTCTTAAAAAAACAAATCTTAAATACAAGAAATTCAACAATGAGCATTTCATGGGTAAAACTCACCTGTGGCTGCTTTGGAGCTCCTGTATACACCTTGCTCTTTATCTGCCAAGTAGGTGAATGCATAGATGGGCTCATGTTTTCCCCAGATGCAGCTACTGTGAGCCACATCTAGATTCCATTATGGCACGTTAGATGTTTGCAGAACAGAAAAATGGTATGGGTGTATTTTACCCCTGTGATGCTCAGGGACACATATGCAATACAAAACATCATGTGGGTTTTTTAAAAACCTCCATTTGACTCTTTCGCACAGGTGTACACACCTTGCCATTCATTCACCTTGACGAATACAAATATTGCTTTCTGTATTCCTTGGGTGCAGTTTCTGAGATGGACAGTCAACTATCATTATGCTAAAGTACGTAATTTCATTAGAAAAGTACGGAATGGGTAATGGTAACCCACAGCAATGCCCAAGAGTAACGGACGTGAGATGGTATTTTGTTGTACTTTTGGGAGTCATTTATTTTCCGTTTTTGTTTTTTGAGGGTTGGTTTCTTGGTTTTGGGACAAGGTCTCTTTACGTAGTTTAGGTTTGAACTATGTGCCTCAGCCTGGCCTTGATCTCATGGCAATCCTCTCACCTCAGTCTCCTAAGTGCTGGGATCCACAGGAGCCTGCTCCCATACTGAGCTTATTTTTTTGAGACATGTTCTCTCACTCCACAGTCCATACAAGCCTTGGACTCACTATGTCCAAGCTAGTCCCAAATTCATAACCCTGAGCTTCGGCTCCCTAAGTGCTGGGATTACAGGCGTACACTGTAATGCCTGGCTTCACTGTAACTTTCATATGCATGTCTCTAATAACTAGTTGTACTGAACACCTTATCATACTTGCAGCCCACCTGTATATCTTCTTTGGAAAAATATCTACTTGGGTACCTTTTGCAATTAAGTTACATGAGTTCTTTTCACATACTGAACACAAGCCCCATATCAGATACATGTCACACTTGCCAGGCAGGTGTTTATGCCACTGTGCTATATTCCCAGCCCCATGGTTTACAAATATGTTCTCCCATTCCACAGGCTTTCCATTCTATTGCTTTCTCTGCTGTGCAGAAACTTACTGGTTTGGTATAGTTATTGCTGTTTATTCTTGCTTCCGTTTCCTGTGCATTTCATGTTATCTGAGAAAACAGAGTCAGTGCCAAGACCAGCATCAGGGCGCTCTGCCCCTATGTTTCCTACCAGGACTCTCATAGCCGTAGGACTTACATTGACTAAGTCTTCAACCTGCTTCACTTCTGCAGTTGATGTAAGAATCCGATCTCATTGTCTTACATGTGCACATAGTTTTCCTGCACCATTACTGAAGGGACTATCTTTCTCCCACTGTGTATTATCCATTGCCTGTCAAACAGTAGGCACCTGTACATAAATGCAGATAGATTTCTGGGCTCTCCATTCTGTTCCACTGACCTATGCTTTATGCCAGTATCATACTGTTTTGATGATGACAGCTGTGTAATGCAACTTGAAATCAGAAGCTGGTTACTTCTAATTTTGTTCTTACTCAAGACCACTTTGGCTATTTGGAGTCTTTTCTGGTTCTACATGTATTTTAGAATTTCTTTTTCTGTTTTTGTGAAAAATGCTGCTGGAATTTTGATAATGTTTACACTAAGTCTGCAAACAGACTTAGGACGTATGCATACAGGGCATACACTCTCATATCATATTTGGTACAGGGACTCAAACTGGGGACCTTGCACTTGCCAGGCAGGCACTGTGCAAATAAGTGATATCCCTGGCCCTCAGAGGTCTTGATAACGACTTAGAAACATTCACCAAATGTTTCTTTTGCTAGGAAGTCCAGTCGAGTTTCTTTCAGAATGACCACTGATTAGCTCCAAACGAGGAGAATAACCTCAATGCAAAGAAATCTGGTCTCCCTTAATTCATCTGGTGTCCACTATTCAGTCATCCCCCTCTGTGAAGCTAAATGACAAAAGTCAGAGGGAAGTATATATCAGTCCTCAGGTTCTACTCTCAAATTATCACACTTCCTCCAGCTACTTGGGAGGCTACGGCAGGAAGACTGACAACTCAAGGCCAGCCTGAGTAACTCAGCAAGATCTTCCTTCAAATTAAATTTCAAAAAGGCTGAGCATGAAACACAGTTACAACACTTGCCTAGCATGTACAATGTCCTAGATTCAACCCACCAAAAAAAATCTGTATCATTTTACTCATTACTTTGGGAACTGATAATCAGCCATTATTTTACTATCTTCTTATAAACTTCTCACACAGTTCTCAATTCTGGGAGCGTCCAGTTGACAAACAGAAAAAAGCTACTAATCATGTTTAGTACTTTTTTAAAAAAGTGCTTCATGTAAAATTTTAAAGTAAACTCTTAATTTTTGTTCTGAGTAAGTTTATGGGGTGATTCTACTTTTAACATTAAACAATAAACAATGAGATTTTACTATGTGTCTATGTGAATCATTACTCCAATAACTAATAACTTTAACAACAAGAAAAATGCAATATCAAAAAGTTGATTTTTCAGATTTACTTTAGGAAAATAACAAATATAAATTTATGTAAAACATTAAAATGACTTGGATTATAAAATCTTGTAAAAATGTAGGTCCCAAATTATTCAGATTTTTTAAAATTCAGGAACATTTTCTAATAGATTAGTCAGTCGATCTTTATATCAATAAATGTTGAAAAGACAAAGATCATGTATCTTTTAAAAAAGGCTTTACTAATGATTAATAGTAGGGGCAGCAAGAGGTACAATACTGGAGATTGCACCAGGAGCCTCACTCATGCTAGGCAAGGGTTCTAGCACTAAACTAGCCTTGGTCCATGTGTGTGTGTAAATATGTATGTGTGCACATATTATACCCCAGCCCACTTGTGTGTAAATATGTATATTTGATAGATAGGTAGATAGATAGATAGATAGATAGATAGATGTATAGATAATTTTTTAAGACAGGTTCTTTCTAACTTGCCTAAACTTGCTGGGCATGGTGACACACAGCTATAACCCCAGCACTCAGGAGGCTGAGGCAGGAGGACTGATGCGAGGCCTGCCTGGGTTACCAAGTGAGTTCAAGGATAGCCTGAACTGCAGTGCAACCCTGTCTCAAAAAAAAAAAAAAACAAACTTGCTAGCCCCTGCCTAAGCCTCGTAAGTCTAGCATCATAGGTATCCACACCATGTGCAGTACTAAGTAATTTTTATGACCAAAAAATTTTAAAAAGTCAATCTAGTAAATATTAGCAAGTTTATGGCCCTGAATCAAGGCCAGCAGTTTTCTGTAGCTGTTGGTTTCAAGCAGGAGCCTAAAGAGGTATCTTTCTATGGTCTGTTGGCCATTTCAGAACTTTAGAAATGTAATGCTCAACTCATTAGAAAGAAACAAATAACCAAATAAATTTTATGAAAGGACTTCAAGATGGCGACTGGGTAGGCAGCAGAGAGAGAACCTCCTGGAGGTTAATATAGCAACATGTGAGACAGAAAGCAAAGAGGTGGGTATCCTGAAATCAGGAAGGATCTGAAATGGGAATTGCAGACTAAGCAAAACCTCTTCTGGAGGAAAGGATTGGATATCCGCCATGGCGCAGTTAGAGGGAGAGGAGAAGGAGGAAGTCACCGCTCCAAACACACCCTTGGCCCACGCCCTCGTTCCCGCGTTCGCAGCTTCAGCTTCGGAGACCCACACTCACGGAAGCCTCCCAACTGGGCCAGGGGAGAGCGGAGTTCCGAGAGTTGGTCCAGAGCTGGAGAGGGGAGGGCGCAGCTGGGAAAAGAGGCAATGGCAGTCGGGAGCAGTTGTGGAACCCAGTGTGAGAATAAGAAGTTATGACAGCCACTGGGGCAGAGTCCCCACCCTGCGGCAACCTTCCTAATCAGCGCCTGGAGAGAATCAATACAACTAGCACACAGCCCACCATGCCATGCTCTGCGCCTGCCTCGAGGGGGTGACCCCCTGCCTCTCCACTGGGTGAGCCACTACCGGCGGAGAGCTGTGGCGGCTCCCAGGGATCCGGCCAAGGAGCAGACGGGGGCTCCAGCACCGCAACAGGAGGAAGATGCAGATGGAGGTGGATTGTGTGGCTCCACGCCCTTCTCACTCCAACATCAGGCAGGAAGCATGAGCTGGGTTGCCGGAACTCAGCTCCCACCCTCAACTCTCTCTGGGAGCAGCTTGAGTCTCAGCAGCTTGAGCAAGCACTGCCTGTTCCTGGCAACAATGGGACGAATCCACAGTCTTCAGGACTCACTCCAAACTATTAATGTGAGCACCAAGAGGGTCTCCTTACAGCTTGCACATATGAACCTTGCATGAACCCACAGCAACAAATTAGGTGAAAAGCAGCAGACCAGGAGTCTGAAAAACAACAACATGCTCTATACAGCAGACCCGAGAAAATCCTCCAACTCTATTCTAGAACTAATCTTTAAACTCAGTTCATACCCTGAACTAACATAGAATGGGGCGGGGAGATTTCAAGCCCTTATACCAAGCATCGTAAGTTCATTCAATGCCCAGCTGCAAAGGGTGGGGAATGGTAATACTGGAGATCAGGAGGAGGGAGGAGGAGAAGAAAGGGCCTCCGGCATCGAGGCAACAGGACAGAGCCAAACAATTACCGAGGATGTCCCGACGGGGGTGCGTGCCCCGCAGCTGCTCCGCTGTGGGCCCCGTGGCTGCTCTGCTGTGGGCCATGCTGAGGGCGCCCCACGGACTGGACCCGCCCCCACCCATAGCACAGCAATGGGGCGGAGCTGGGTCCACTGTGAGCATACGTGCTTTTCCACCTCCAACCATGGCAGTTTGTATACACCCATGTATGGTATAGTATAGTCTGAGGCAGCTGTATCTCTTCCCAAGGTGAGAGTCCAGTAGTATAGATAAACCCAGGAATACAGTTACTACACAGGGAAGATGACTGACTGAGTGGTAGGGCAATGGAGATGAAGGAGGAGAAAATTGAATGATCAAATGGGCCATCATCTGTGTAACTGAGTAACAAATGTGAAGGTAACACTACATAGAACAGCATCCAGAGCTAATTCCCTTCTATGTTCTCTATAATTTTGTATTCCCTCAATCGTTTTTGTATTAACAGAAGTGAAGATAACTTTATATTACACAGCATCGAGTGCAAATTCCCTACTATCTTCTCTATAATTTGGTATAACGTTTATGTGTTAACTAATGTGAAGATAACATTATGTAATACAGCGTCCAGTGCTAATTCCCTACTATAATCTGTATAATTTTGTATTTTCTGTATTGTTTATGGCTTATTTTGGTTCATATGTCCGCATTCTTTTGTCTTTAAAATAAAAATTTTTAAAAATTAGCAAGTTTTACTCATAATTTTAACATACTATAGCATCATGCAGAAAAATTTTTAACTACCACATATTCTAGAGGTTGAAATAGTAAAACTCATTTTTATTTAACATGATCTTCAAATTTCTAATGTCAACTCGTTTATAACCTGGAACACAGCTTTTGAAAAGCTGACCTACCTGCACATATACTACTATAGCCACTGTCTGACTCCAAATGTCATTGGCATTTTTGAGGGGTACTTTTAATCAGATTAGAAAGTGTTTTTCAACAAAAATTTCCCTTACTAAGCTTAATTTTCACATCAAATATAATCTCATTTAGGATATTATTTACTTTAGTTTTTAACAGTCCTAGGCATAAAACTAGTTATTGAAGTTATAGAATACATATGATCAATGGATTTCTCTTTTTTCTACTTTATAGACAAGAATTAGATTTCCATATAAATGAGTTTCGGTCAGCCACGCAGCACTAGCAGCTAAGACATGATGCACAGTCAGGCTAAGCAGAATACTGGATCACTGACCTCACCGACTCACTCTGGCTGGTCTGCTCTTGGTCTCAAGAGCGCCAGCCAAGCACATGGTAAGGTCAGCACAAACCTACTACTGCCATGCTCTAGTGAACATCCAGTACAAACAAATCAGAGAGTCTGCACCCTGGGAAAGGGTGCACAATATACCCACCAGATGCTGAAGCATATAATAATCTCAGAGATAAAAGTTTAAAACCTACTTCAGGTGCTAAATAAAATCATGTAGAATCTGTATCCATTTCTAGTAAATCAGTATTTATAATTTACATTTTAAAATGCCTACACACACTGCTGGAGGTGCGGTTCAGGGCTGGAGTGTATACTTAGCATGCACAACAGTCTGGCTCAACCTCCAGCACCAAAGAAAGATTTTAAATAAAATGCAAACACAACTACATCTTCACTCCCTCTTCTAAAGCACATACTTCATGTAGCAGTTATAATCTATGAAAAAATAACCCTCTAAGTTAAAATAAAATTTATTTTCCAAATAGACACATCTATTTTTTTTCCTATTATTTACTTTTAACAACTGAAATCCAATCACTTTTCCACCCTTAATTTTTGGTCTGACTTACGACTCTCTCCCATAAAATACTCCACAAGGGCCAGGCATGGAAACGAGGATTTGTAACCCTGGCACTCAAGATGCTGAGCCAAGAGGACTGCAGCAAGTTCAAACCCAGCCTGAACTACACAGCAAGACCTTGTCGAAAAACAAACAAACAAAAATACTGCACAGACAACAAAATTAGACTTCAGTTCTTTGGGTTCTGTCTCTCTGCTCAAACTGTAAATGCCCTGAGGATGGCATGGCCTTCTCCAGTCCCCACCCACCCACAGCCCACTACAAAGCACAAATTAACCAAGCTTGGCTTGTCTCTCGGTATGCACCAGAAATGGGTCTTAAGAGCTCCACACTGCCTACCAGAATCTGCTGCTGCTCCACTTCCTCCTATAAAATGACATCGTATTTGCATGTAACCTACCACATCTTACCCATTATCTCTAAATCACTTATTATACCTAATAAATAGAAATATCATGTAAAAAAATACTATGTAAATATTTGTCATACTGTACGTTTTAAGGAATGATAAGAAAAGGCTGCACATTTTTACCACAGAGAGGCAATTTTTTTTTCCAATACATATTTTCAATCTTAGCTGATGGAATCAAGAGGGACCCCTCTGAGAAGGCTGACCTGTGCGTGGCGCTAACTGCTCGCAGATCGGCTCCCCTACTGAGTGCACTAAGACACTAGCAGTGCACTCATCGATCCCTTACGCAGTTCTGGTCCACAGAAGACTTTCAAATACATTTTATGAAAACTTGGGCAACTGATCCTGTATTTCCTATACTACTCAGCAAAGTACCTTACAAATACAGATATTTCTACTGTTTTAATTCATCTATAACATAAGACACATTCTTTCCCTACTGCAAACTGCTTCTCTGGAGGTTAATGGTTTAGGTCACGTCGGGTTCATTCTCAAATATTAATGTTCCACACATGATAATACGAATTTCAATGTCTAGTCAAGTAAAATTTCATAATACCATCTTTGATTAGGCCTGTGGTCCTCATAAAATATGAGCCCTTTTTTAAAATTATACTAAGATTTGAGAATGCTTTCCAATACAGCCAATGTTAATAAGGACGTCTGGATTGGTAACAGTAGAAGCAAGAATTTTAAAAGACCAGGCCGGTGCACGCCTGTAAGCACACAGGAGGCTGAGGCAGGAGGATCGCAGCGAGTTTAAGGCCAGCCTGAATTGCATAGCGAAACCTTGTGTCAAAAAAAAAAAAAAAAAATTGAAAAGATCAAAAAGAAACAGTCTAGCACAGTACTTCCATTTCCCCCTTCACCCCGAGAAAATTTAAATAGGAAAGAAAAAAATGGAGGCAGAATGAACCCTAAGAAAAACAAAAGATGCTGGGTCTCCAAAGCGTGTTTTAATCTGCAAGCCTACCAAATTACTTTTAAAGGAAGTTTGTTTTTTTTTAATCCACAAAATCTTTTGCTTCACCCAGGTCCAGCTGCATCTCATCTCTCGCACCAGTATCTTCCGCCCACACGCGCGTGAGGACGCGCACACGCACACCCGCTCCCATTACGAGTCCCTGTGCCAAACCAACCATCACGGGAAAAAATACAGCCATGAGGTCCATTTTCCGAATGACAGTCAGTTCTTCCCCGAGGAAAACGATCTATTCTAACGGGACCTGGAGAGGGGAACTCGTGATCATGCAGCTTCCCCTTCTCCAGAGGGAGGAAGACGGCATTAACTTGCAACGAGACAAGTGGTCTCCTACCGTATTCCTTTAAAACCTAAAAATCATGATGATGATGATGATGATGATGTCTCTGAGACATGTGCAGTAATACTGAGAGAAGCCTTTCACTCTGCAGTAGCACCGCTCCTTAAAAATCTTCCAGAAGGCTGTGAGGGAGCGGGCGAACCGTCACGCGCACACACGCACACTGACAGCGCGAGCTGCCGGGGCGCGCGGGCCCAGGCGGTGCAGGCGCCGCCCCGTCCCCTCCGCCGGGCGCCAGCCGCTCCCCACCCCCAAGGGCTCAAGAGGCCGGGGAGTCGGGTCCCGCGGCCGAGCCGGCTCGCGCCGCACCTGGATATAGTTGCTCTCGCAGTAGTCCGCCACCCGCTCCAGGTTCGTGTAGCTGTCGAAGAGGGCCCGGCGGCCCCCCGGGATTTCCTCCTCCAGCAGCATCTGCAGCTCCGCCATCTTCACATCCTCCTCCTCCTCCGCCTCCTCCTCATGCAGCCCGCAGGGACGGCGGCGGCGCCGGGGAAACCCGAGTCAGGGAGAGGAGGCGCAGCGCCTACGGCGGAGACACCGGCAGGCGGGCGGAGCGAGAGGCTCCCCCAGAGCGCGGCCAGCCGGGAGGGGGTAGCGGGCCGGAGGCGGGGCGCGAGCCGGCGGGCCGCGAGGACGGTCACCGCGGCGACGGCGGCGGCGCGCACGCGCGGTCCCTCCACCCCAGCTCCCGAAAAAGATTCCCACCGCGCCCGCGCCGCCGCCCGCCCCCACTTCCGGCGTCTCCTAGCGACGGCAGGGCGGGGCCGGGATGCGCAGAGCGCACAAGGGATTAACCCTTCCGGGGGCGAAGGGCTGCGTGCTACG
The DNA here is from genome assembly GCA_004027595.1 of Dinomys branickii. Classification (NCBI taxonomy): domain Eukaryota; kingdom Metazoa; phylum Chordata; class Mammalia; order Rodentia; family Dinomyidae; genus Dinomys; species Dinomys branickii. Next base: position 10,842 of record PVLD010028185.1, read on the forward strand.
GAGGGCCGCGGTGGCCTTTGTTAGGCGGTGACGCCGCGACCCCAGACCCGCCAGCCTTCTGCGCCGCCATAGCCCCTCGCCTCAGCGGTCCCAGGTGAGGCCGCCAGCCTGGGGAGCCGGATTCCTGCGGCCATTCTCCAGGGACGATCACACCCCTCGGACAGGCGGGGATGCCACTCTCCTTCCACGCGGCTTTAAAGGCCACCTGTCCCTCTCTCCGTGTTGGACCTCAGCTCCCCCTTGCACAGTGCATTTCGTTTCAGTTCTCTGATCTCAGATCCGCGCTTCCGCCGTTCGCCCTCGATGCTTCCTCGCTGACAGCCCTTTCTGTCACTTCTCTGGTTTTGTCAAACCCGCTATCTTTTTCTTTCGTGGAATCAGTATTTATTTTTCGAAAACGGTTTTGCTCGTGCCAGTTTCCTTCCTGACAAAGTTGTTACATTTATTAAGTAAAACGAAAACACGCTGAAAAAGTTAAGTACTACTGAAATTTAAAGTAGATAATTCTGACCTTGCAGAGGTATCGTTTACCCTTATTCTCCAGGTACTCAGTTTTTGCCCTAAATCTGACCACCCCACACAGTGTGGTCCTGAAAAACAGACCTCTTGACAACTGAGGTGCTGAGCGCCTCAGCCTGGTAGTCCCGAGCTACCAGGCTGTGTATGTGTGGTTTAGAATAGCCATTGTTTCAGCTCCTGACCTGGTGATCGCTTGCTTGACCCTCCTACAGTGAATTCTCTCCTTTTTCAAGTGACAAGGAAACTATATTGTACTGTCTCAAGAATCATTGTTAACCCCACACCATTTAATACCATACAGATTTCTGGAGCAAATGCTAATGTCACATTGGAAATACATAGATACAGATACCTTAGTAAAGAAAGTTTTCTTTACAGAACCAAAATTAAAAGACACTAAAAATGTCTGGTCCAGCTAATGTTATTCTTAATCACTTTAAGCATCTTCTGAAGGAGTATGAGCCTGCGAAAGATGGGGCTAGGGCTCAGTGGCAGCGATGGGGCGCAGTGGCACAGGCCCTGGTTTCAATCCCCAGCACCACGGAAGGAAGGAAAGAGAAGAAAGATATGTAGCTTTGATACAGAAGAAATGTAACTCCCAACGGGCCACATGTCAGCTGATTCTCCTGAAATTGAAGAATGAATTCCAAGCGTGGAAAGGGTTTCTTGAGCAATAGGAATAGCTCCTGAGAGACAGGAGGGGGCCTAAGGAAGTTGCTACCAAGGTCCTTTGTGGGGGGTGATTTATACAGCAGTTATAATGTGGGTACCACCTGGGTCAGACTGTAATCAGCCCAGGAGATTATAGCCATTTAGCTAATATTGATGCAGTAAGGAAGCAGGGCATGTAGCAAGGGTGGATAGCTGACGTCATTACCTTTGGCTGATCTGCGCCTTCTAAATCAAGAACATTTTGCGGAAGGGATGGGTCTAGATGTCCTAGCCACCCCATCCAAGTGTCTGATGCATATCTGGACTCAGTGATACTATTTACAGTATAGTCTCAAGTTCTGCTTGTCTCCTAGGGAAGTGTGAAGGGCTGGCCACTGTGACTTTATCTTGAGGCCTGGCCTTCTTCAGATGTGCCTCCAGCCACAGTTCTGCTGTCTTTATTTCTCACCAACTTCCTCCAGAACCCAGCCCCTCTCTTACTATACGTTAATTTCTGTCTGTCTTAGCTCCCTGTAATAGGTCCAGGGCCAAATCCTGGAGAATCATTAGGCTGAAAGCAAAGTGATGGGCTGAGTTATGTAAATGCCATAACTCAGACACTTGCTTTGGGAAATAAACATATGAAAAATCAAATGAATAAACAAATACTAAACTGACTTTCAGACAAAACTTCAGTAGATCGAAAAACAAACTATTAAGATGCTGTCCAGGTGATGAGTTAAATGTAGACACACTCACCACCTACTATACCTTTTCCCATGTAGCAGTCTTTAAATATTGCTTAGCAATTACAATAAACACATTTTCCCAGGGAGTGCCTCAGCATCCTAGGAATTATCAAAGGAAGAGACTAGTAGTTTTGCTAATTACTTTCTGAAGCCTCTTTGGATTTTTGATTCCTTATCTAAATATCAGAGAGTTCAACATGGTCAGTACTATAGCTCTCAGACTTCAGTGACAATTAGCATCACCAGAGGGCTAGTTAAAACAGATTGTCGGGCCCCGCTGCCGAAGTTTCCAAGTCTCCCAGTCCAGCCTAACTTAAGTTCTAGCGAGCAAGCCAGTGATGCTGGTGGCAGGGTCCCGCTGGCTCTGCAGAGCTCTGTGACTGTGATCCGAGTTTCTGGGCAAGTCCACATTTCCACCAAAAGAAACGTTTTAGCACTCAGACCCAAGGATATAGATACAGTTTTGCTGCCGACAAAATCTATAAAAGGGTACATAGTTACTGGGATCTAGGTTGGGAATGTACACCTCACAAAAATCCTCCATGAAATGTCCCTACTTGTTTAAGGAAAGTAACTCTGTTCATCTTTAGGATTCTTTTAGGTAAACTAAAATGGTAAAATAGGAGCACAGTTAAGACATCAGAGGGCGGCAATTACAACAGTAGAACATCTTGTAAACTTCACCCTAAAGATATAAATAAGCAAACTATTGCTGGGGCAAGAAACCATTTTTTTTATTTTTTATTTTATTTATTTATTTATTTATTTATTTATTTTTGTCTTTTTGAGACGAGGTCTCCCTACACAGCTCAGGCTGGCCTTGAGCTCACTTTGTAGCACAGGCTGGCCTCAAACTCGCAATGATCCTCCTGCCTCAGCCTCCCAAGTGCTGGGACTACAGGTATGCACCACCACGCCCAGCTAAGAAACCATTTTTAAAATCTCTAAAAAAGATTTTTAGTCAGGCATGGTGGTACACACCCGGAATCTCAGCACTCTTGGAGGCTGAGGCAGGATTGCAAGATTGAGCCCAGCCTAGGCAATTTACCAAAACACAATCTCAAAATAAAAAATGTAAAAAGGGGATTTGGAATGTAGCTCAGTGCACAGGTGCTGGATTTGATCCCATTTATGAGGTTGTGAAGTTTTAATCCATCTTGAAACAATGTCTTTCTTAAATTTATCCCATTGGTATACCCCTTCTAAATCTCATGTAAGATAAGCACATCTTACCTTTAAAGCCATTATTTTCATAGGTCATTTAATCAATCCTACTTTTTCCATATATCTGGTTAAGTAATCATTTTCCCACCAATCACAAAGTCATCTCCTCCTAAATAGGAACAAGTTATTGTTCCTATCAGGCCTAAAACAGGTCACACAAAAATCAGATTCAATGTAATCATTTTACAGTGAACAACTTCCCTCATATCTTGGAAATTCTTAAATGTTCACTTTCTTATAAGTTTACAATGGATGCATTAAAGAGAAAGATCAGGGAAGCAACGTTCAAATCAGAGAGCAGCATGAAGACCATTAAGTTGGTCCAGCTAATAGATGCAGGTGATCAACAGGAGAGAAGCTACAGAGAAAGGGATGGAGTGATAAATATTTAGGAGGTAAAAGTCAGTGGAGGCTAATGAGTGAGTGAATTAGAAGTTAATGAAAGAGGAATCGCTGGTGGTGGTCAGGTTGCTGAGCTGGGGGCCTGAAGAGTTGTTGGTGCAGTTTACATGTAAACTACATGATGTCCCGTGCACCCACAGAGACCTCCAGTTCACAGTACTCTTAGGCATGTGTATGATCATTATTGTCAGCAGCACTGGTATAAAGGGCACGGTCCTGGGCTTTGTGGTGCTGTTGTGGGGTGCTTGGAAAGTTATTTCATTCACAGATAGAAATTTTTAAGTATTTTCCCCCTCAGATAATGAAGTCTACAACAGCTGTGGAGAGACCAGAGAAATGTAAGTACATACCAAGCATTCATTCAGCATTTCACATAAGTTAATTATCACAAATATTACATAGTATTATGATCTCCCTTCATAGAACTCTGGAGGGCTGAGCAGGGAGGACTGTAGGTCACTTAGGATATTTAGCAACTTAGTGAGACCCTGTCTCAAAATAAACAATTAAAAAGGGTCTGGGGCGCATGCCTGTAATCGCAGCACTCGGGAGGCTGAGGCAGGAGGATCTTTGCGAGTTCAAGACTAGCCTAGGCTACAAAGTGACTAGTGACTGGCACTCAGCTCCCTTACTGACAGAGACCACTGTGAAGCAGCTCTGAGTAAGACTTATATTAACCAACTGGCTTTGCATGTTTACTTGTGAGCCACTGGTCCCTACTGAGGCCTGGATGAAGGCCTGGATGAAGCCATGAGGCCTCAAAGGATAAGACAAGGCCACAGCTGAGGACTTTGGGCTCCAACCCCAATTCACTAAAAGGAGACTGTAGATGCAGGCATCCTCTCCAGGAGGTGAAGGCCTTCCTGGAGATAACATAGTTCTCCTAAATTAACATAAAGTATTACTTGCAGAAGTCCTTAAAGGGATTCCCAAGTCCTGCCCCAGATTCCTGCATTTTCTTCAGTATTTCCCTCCTTTCTCTGAAAACCTAATAAATATGGGCCACCCAGGGAATCTTGGTTTTAACCCAGAGAATCTTGAATTCTGTGAGAGGACTGAACCCTCCCAGAGCCCTGAAATCATTTTGTCTTATTTATTTAAGCCTTCGCAGTCCGCTCATTTCAGAGCTTGTGGGCCTGATTGCGGGCCTGCAATAACTAAGGGTTATTGACCCCCTACCTTACCCCAACACTGGGAGCTGCTGGATGAGTTCTACGCTCAGCTGGCCCCTCTCTTAAGATGTTTGCTGGACAATCGCCCTTTCCTGGGGAACATCTGAACTCAAATAACTGACCAGCAACTGCAGCCCCTTTGTCCACTGCTCCATTCCACTGGTACATTTCTCTGTGGGGACCTCTGGGGATCTCAGTAGCCACCATACATGTGCAGCTGTGAGCTGCTCCGCCCACACCAGTGAGTCAGTGCAGGGAGAAAGCGCTGCCTGCCACCTCCTCCTCCTCCACTGAAACTGCCCTCCTCCTTCTCCCCATGGGCTTCAGTTCTTGCTTCAGATCCTTCCTGGGTCCTGGGGACCCACCTCCCTCCCACTGCTATTTCCAGTATCTGGACACCAAATCTCAGTGAGGCTCTTTCTCGGCTATTCAGCACTCTATCATCTTCCCTGAAATCTATATTTACATTGTTAACAATGAAACTTACATTTCATAGAGCATAAACTACCAGCACAGCACTGTGCTTGAGTACCACTGGAACCTGTGCACTGAATATTAGCTGACCCACAGCGTGCAGAATCCCAATGCCTTGCTGGCTATTTGTTGCTGTGGGTGCTGGGGATTAAACCCAGAGTTTCAGGAATGATATATGTATGCTCCACCACTGAGCTACACCTCCAGGCCCTAAACTACTTTTTTAAAATAACAGTTTGTTTCTTATCAGTTTCAATAATGCTGCACATGAAGAACTTATATTTTAGCCACATTGCCAAGTACAATGGTGCTTGGTGATGAGATGTCTCACTTGGGTAGCACAAAGTTAATAACATTCAAGGCTCTAAGTAGCCTATTTTCTGTTTCTATAACTGAATACCACAGACTGAGAAATTTATAAAAAAATAGAAGTTTATTTACTTCCCTGCTCCAGAAGCTAGAAAGTCCAAAGGCACAGTGCTGGCTGTTGAGGGGCATCTTGTCAGTCCTAATGTGCAGAGAACATGCTATGGTAAGCCCACGCAAACCTACTAGCCGGGCCACTCTTCCTCTTAAAATCACAGGTGCCATCTTCACCAACTCTCTACTGCTATCATAAAACAATGGAGGTGATTAACTTATAAAGAGAAAAGGTTTATTTTGGCCTACAATTCCGGGGATTCTAGTCCAAGCTCACATGGCCCCACTACTGTGGGCTTCTCCTAAGAGCAGCACATTGTGGCAAGAGTATGTGATAGAAGCTGCTACCGCAGGAACCAGGAAGCCAAATAACGGGTCCCACAGTTCCCTTCAAAGGGACCCTGTGACCAGAAGAAGACCTGCCACTGTGCCCTCTTCCCAAGAGTGCCATGCAGGAACCAGGCCTATAATGTATGGCCTTTGCCAAACCACAGCCGAGCCCCTCCTGACCTCACTTGATTCTGATTACTTCCCAGGGCCCCAATTTCAAGCACCATTAATGGGAATTGCAAGATTAGGCACCCAGTGCCTGGATTTGAGGGAACATTTATAACTAAAGCAGTTACTGATTGCTGTTTTCATAAAATGGGACGAAGAGGTCAAAAGCAAAAAAAAAAAAAAATTAATTTATGATTTTGTTAAATTTATATAACTTCTTAGGAGTAAAAAAATAAACCTTGATATTCTCAAATGGCCGGGAACATTGAATTTAACTACATTTAAAATACGTATCATTTCTTCCTCCCCAGGAATTGGCAGTGCATTTCTTGCAGATTCCTGTTCAGTACTTCCATTATCTAAATACCTACTCGTATGAATGAGTGACTGGCTCACCTCACTGAAATATTTCCTAGGTTTCATGGTGATATTTCAGAGGAGATACCATTTTACTTTCCAGCAGAAAAATCTTCGCCAATTATGATGAAACTGCCATAATGTCAGAGTTTCATCAGTGAAATGGGGCTTAAGAGATTTTTTAGCACACTAGTATACTTTCACAACTTCAATAAATATGTGTTATAAAATCATTTCTTTTTTAAAAGTTAGGCATATTTCATTCTATACTTTATACAGTTTTAAGATATCTTAGGTTTAAATCACTTAAACCTCATTTGATCCTCAGCATTGCAAAAAAAAGTCAGAAATGAGACATTATGGGTATTTTCAAGAATAACTAGCATGCAACCATGGAATATAGGCCTTAAAAACCAGCTAGCAGGCCAGGGATACAGCTCAGTGGCACAAGCATCTGCCTAGCAAGTGCAAGGTCAAGTTTGACCCCCAGTAAAAAAAAAAACCACCACAACAGCCAGCCAGGTCTAGTGCACAGGCTTATAATCCCCACTCTGGGAGGCCGAGGCAGGAGGCCTGCAAGTTTGAGCCCAGCCTGGGCAATGTAGCAGCTTAGCGAAAGCCTGTCTCAAAAAATGAAACATGTAAAAAGGGCTGGGGATGCATGCAGCTCTGCGTGAAGTGCAGGAGTTCAATCTTCAGTACCTAAAACAGAAGCCACGCTACTCACCACCCTGCTCTCTCTGTGCTGGGTATGGTCAGGTGTGGTCGGGAGAGGTTCCACATTTGGTACAGTGCAGTCCTGTGCTTGGGATTCAATGCTTTCTAGACACCATCTCAAAATTCTTAATAATTTTGCCTTGGAATCCATGTTTTTCAGGCAGAGGACCGTGGAACAGGCTCCTGGGACTGTGCTTCCTTCGAAGGTGCTCAGTACCAGCCTCTTTCCCACCCCTGCCCACACCAGTCCTGTCTTCTGCCCAGAGACAGGGCAGATGGCACTGGCGGGAGAACTGAGGGCTGGGACCGGCAGCCTCCATGGGAGTGGGGAGTGAGGTGTGGGCTGGGGAAGGCCAGGTCCTCCCTGTGTGGGGTGGGGAACTGGGCCGGGCTTTCTAGCCCATCTGACCTGGTTAAGGTCATAGGATCACACACGCGCCGTAGGTCCGAGGGCAAGCCTGCAAGGAGACTTTCTCCATCAAGTCCCTGCAATGTTGTCTGTCACTGGGCCCCACAAGTTACTCCTTTGCTTAAGAAATTCATATTAAGGATTTAAATTCCTGCCTCCTACACTTTGGATCTCCAAAATCCTGCTTCTCTTCTAGCTCCAGATGTGCAACATAGAACAAAAAGACCAGAGCTTCTGCCAGGGAAGAGGGGCAAGGAGCGTCTTATGCTAACCACGTCTTCACACCTCTGTTGGACTGGAGTTCCGGCTGGAAGCAGCCTCAGGGCTCTTTCTGCATACACCTGCCATCCTAGCAAGAAGTCTTACCTCCAAGTCACCTGAGCTACCAACTAAAGATGAGGCTGAAAAACCTCTGGGGAGCCTGTTGAGTTTTGGACTCACCAAGAGATCTGGTTCAGCCTTTAGCAAACCTCCCAGCACCACCCTATAAATCCTTTAGGTAAGAATAAGCAGCAAGGGCCAGGCACAGGAGCACATACCTGTAATCCCATCACTGGCCAGGCTGAGACAGGAGAAACCCAGTTCAAGGCCAGGCTTGAAACCCAGCTCAAGGCCAATGGGCAACTTAGAATTTGTCTCAATATAAAAATTAAGAGGCAGGAATGGCAGTACACGTATACCTGTAATCCCAGTACTCTGGGAGTTGAGTCGGGGGATTGCAAGTTTAAGCCCTCCCTGGGCAATTTAGTGACTTAGGAAGACCCTGTCTCAAAATTTAAAAATGGGCTGGGAAATGTAGCTCAGTTTAAAGCCCCTGGGTACCACATACAAAAAGAAGAAGAAGAAAGAGAGGAAAGAAACAAAGAAACAAAGAAAGAAGAAAGATGGAAAGAAAAGAAAGAAAGAAAGAAAGAAAGAAAGAAAGAAAGAAAGAAAGAAAGAAAGAAAGAAAGAAAGAAAGAAAGAAGAAAGGAAGGAAAGAAGGAAGGAAAGAAGGAAGGAAGGAAGGAAGGAAGGAAGGAAGGAAGGAAGGAAGGAAGGAAGGAAGGAAGAGAGCTGAGCATGGTGGGGAATACATTTAACCCCAGCATTTAGGAGGCTAAGGCAGGAGGATTGTTGTGAGTTTTGTTATGAGGATTGTGGAAGATTGTTGAGACTGTGAGGTTTTTTGAGATTGTTGTGAGGATTGTTCTGAGTTTGAGACCAGCCTAGGCTACAAAGTGCACTCAAGGCCAGCCTGAACTGCATAGTGAGACCCTGTTTCAAAAAGACCAAAAAAAAAAAAAAAAAAAAAAAAAAAAAAAAAAAAAAAAAAAAAAAA
>PVLD010028186.1:0-19749 GCA_004027595.1 Dinomys branickii
CGCGCGAAACGTGGGATTGCCGGGCGTCTCCGCCGCTAACAAGCCGATCTCTGTCGGGAGTTGCCGGGGAGTTGCGCCGGCTCGGGAGGCGGGAGGGATCGAGGCGTCCGTGCTCTCAGGGCGCTAGGACCCAGCAAATCCCTCTCTCCGCTTCCGGCGGCGTTTGGGGCCCTCCGCGCGGCTCGCCCGACACGCGCGAAACATGGGACCGCCGAGCGTCTCCGCCGCCAACAAGCCGATCTCTGTCGGGAGTCGCCGGGGGGCTGCGCCGGCTCGGGAGGCGGGAGGGATCGAGGCGTCCCTGCTCTCAGGGCACTAGGGCCCAGCAAATCCTTCTCTCCACTTCCGGCGGCGTTTGTGGACCTCCGCGCGGCTCGCCCGACACGCGCAAAACGTGGGATTGCCGGGCGTCTCCGCCGCTAACAAGCCGATCTCTGTCGGGAGTCGCCGGGGGGCTGCACCGGCTCGGGAGGCGGGAGGGCCCGAGGCGGCCGCGCTCCCACTGCTAAGCTCGCTCTTCTCTATGCTGCACATAGTCCTTCCCCAAGTCCGGCTTTCAGCAATAAGTACGTGAAGGGAACTGAAAGTTCATTGCCACTTTTTAATTTTGGCAAGAGAGGAATGTTGCAGAATAAAACCGAACTAAAATTTAATATCACAATTTGTCATTAAAGAAAGAGCCCTTGATCACAAAGGTGAGAAAGTGGAATAAAGCCAGTCCCATCTGCTGAATTAAATTAGCTTTATGAAAGACTCACACCAGTGTCCTCCTTTTGTTCCACTAGCTGTTAATGGATGATAACCCACTTGAACTGTCCGGGCCAACAGTTTGGATTCACTATTCCATCACAGTTAAACAAAAAGAGTTAGAGATTATTGGTGGTTACAGTGGCCAGCAGCTGTCTGGGAGGCACCCCCAGCCCCATCCTCCATTGGCTCAGGACAATGGAAAATGATATGAACAGAAAAGCCAAGGCTTGATTTCCTGTGTGCCCAGTCAATCAGCTCTTTCACCCATGGAACATGTTATTCTGTAATTGTAAGGATATTATCCATTTTTCAACCCAAAGATCTGCATGTGACTGGCAGGCTTGCCAGGGTGAGATGCACCACCCCAGCTAGATGCACCAGGGCCAGTTTCTGAGGCAATTGGGCCTTGCTCCTCAAAAAGGCTCTAGAGTGGGCATAGAAGCAGAACTCTTAAGTCAGGCACTTACTAGGCCCATTCACAAGCTGATATCCCCCCACTCTACGAGGCCTTCAATTCCAAGGACCCAGGCTAGAAATAACTGGCAAGAGTCTGAACCGCGGGAAGCTTCCATCTTGCAGGGGATGGCAGAAGCTCAAGGCCAGAACAGCAGATCTGTCTCCACGTGGCCTTGGGAGTGGCCATGGGGACATTGGCTGTGGGAGAAGACAGTGGCAGGAGGGTTCCTGGCAAGGCTTCCAAAACTCTTCTCCTTGCCTTTCCTTTGCGCCCACTGGAGTCCAGCAGTGTGAAGCTGCAAAGGCTGCACCACACTTTATCCATTGTGAGATAGAGCAAGGCTGTGTAGCAGGCAGAGGGAGCGTGTGTGCTCGCGTGTTGGTGACATTCCATGTGCCTGTACGTGTGTGCCAAAGAAGCAGATATACTCATGTAATGAATGTCCCTGAGAGGAGGTGAGAAGTCCCTAGCCCACTAGACCGAAGTCTGCTGCTTCAAGCGTGCCTGCTGGCTCACACTCTCGGTCATTCTTCCCTATGCCTGGAGCAAAAACGGCCGCCCTCCTGAAGCTCTTACAAGTAAGAAACCTCATTCCACTAGAAAAAGGAGACTTGCCATTAATTAATGTTAAGTGCCATCGCTCTTGCCATGTATGATTGCCCTCTCTTGAGAGCAAGGGAGAAATTTTCTTCTGCCCCTTCCACTAATCAGTGCTGAATACTGAGATACTGAAGAACCAGATAATGTCACTGAATCCTTGTTATACAACTAGCACTAGTGAAGATCGAAGGCCTGTCCTTAGCTCTCTTCTTCCCTCAAGGTTTGGGAAATTTCTCTTTTCATATTCACTTTGTTTGCCAGGAAATACGGCCTTGGAAATATCCACCTCTCCGTAAACCCCCTCTTACCCTGTTTCTCTCCCACAAGGTTTGCCAGCTGCTGTCACCACCACTAGACACAGAGCTCACTGCTTCCCAGCCCTGCCTCAGGCCTCCTGGACTCCCTGTGAATGTTTCTAGGCCAGGCTCCTCACTCCCACATCAAAGGGACAGGGAGGAGAGCATGGGCGGATGCCCTTGAAGAAAGATATAAAGCCTGTTATGGCCAAGGCAAAGAGCAGCCCACACAGGCTGGTGGAGTCAGGGCTGTGGGCCCAGGTAGCACAGTAAAGAATTCAGGTCCCTCCATCTACAGAGAGAATTAACCATGATTATTGAACATGGCAATAATTGCAAGTGCCGTTTGTGGAGTGCATCTAATATGGCAGACACTGTGCTAAGGGTTTTACTTCCATAAATTAGCTTCATGACACTTAAAGAAGCAAGTATTACCACCTTTATTTCACAGATAAGGAAACAGAGGTGCAGAAAGAGTAAGAAACTTGTTGAAGGTCACGAGGTTAGTAAATACTAAGATAAAGTAAAGCTATTCTGCGGCATAGCCCAGATTTCCGCCTGGTGCTATCCACAGCTTAGGTTAGGAACCAGTAATGACCTAGATTGCAGCATTAGGCATTAATTCTCACAGGGACCCTATGGGTTAGAGAATGTATCACTTATTTCTGCTTGCAGACAAGGAAGCTAAAGCTCTGAGAATGTAGGCCCCAAACGGTAGACTAGTAGGGGATCTAGGCACAGCCCCTGCTATCACTCAGTATGCATGGCCAACCTGCCTGCAGAGAAGACCACATTCTGCACACAGCACCCCAGGGCTCAGCCTGTGTCTCCCCTGTCTCCCTACATAGGATTTTCATCAAGGAGCTAGGCACACTGCGCATGCTCCAGGCTGACCAGCAATGGCTTGGGAGCTGTTACACCTTAACAGTGTCCTGGTAGTGACAGCAGAAATTGCATCATGGTGGCCACATTTAAATTTTCAGTGATATTTCTGCTCGAAATCACAAATTTTCTTACACAGATATCAGCAAGGAGTTTCTGGAACATGTTGGAAGTGGTATCACATGGAGGCCCATGCTCAGCTTAATTTGTAATGCTGGCACTTTCCAGAGAAATCATGGCCTAGCAAGGACCGTGTGGCACACTGCATAAGTAACTCTGTCTGGGAGCATTAGTCTTCCTATCTGTAAGATTAAGATTGTCTCAACACACCCACACTGAATAATGGTAAGAAATGAGGCCATGAGATAAGAATAGGAGTGGTATTCATTCCCCTTGTGACCCTCCTTTCTTGATTCTCCTTCCTTTCTCTAGATCCTGCTTTTCTATTTGGTTGCCTCATAAAAAGACCTGTTCAAAATACCATCTTGGTTTTAAGCACATTGAGAGCCTGTGCTTCCTCCTTAGAGTATAGTTTCGAGGAGCAGAAGTCTGATTCCTCTATTTCTGTCCCTGGGATGGAGAGGACATTTTTAGCCCTCCCTGTGTCTAGTCTTCCAGTGCATCTAGAGACAAAGTATGCAAAATGCAACCCTTGAAAACTACTTTGTATTTTTAGAATTTTGTGTTTTCTCTTTCGTCATAATCCGATGAGTGATACAGCAGCTTATCTCCCTGACAGGGGATAGTGCATATAGAAAAAGATAAAATATCTACTACCACACAGCCTCAGGAGAAAGTGCCTTTTCTCCCCTGAAGTCTTCCCATTAACGATTCTGAAGGCTGACCCCATGACAGGCATTTATATTACTCTTGTCCCGTTCCATAGGGTAAGTTTCCAAAGCCAAGGGGTAACTAAAAATTGTATATTGCCGACACTGTCTGTACTTCATTGACCATGTAATTTAACAAATGACTTTTAAAAATGTACTGGTGATGCAAACTCTATGTGAACTTTGAGGAGGGTTTTAGAATTGGTTTTATAATTATATCAGAAATGTACTTCAATGTGTTCACTGAAATTTTAACGAGTTTCCCAAAGTGTCCAGATGCCCTGTTAGGGTAGTGATTGCACTGCCAGATAAGACATGGAGGGGAACAGGGCAATCCTTTGTCATGAAAGTGGACCTGAAGAGAATTGTCACAGAAGGTTCAGGAATCACAGGATCCACTGGCAGGAAGATGCCAATCTAAGGGTCTAGGCAAGGCATCAAAAAAGACATCTGAAAAAGAGGCTATGCCAGTCAGGAGAGCCTCCAGTCACACATTACACTGCAGGAACAACCAAGGCTATATTGCAGTGGCCTAGTACAAAAAGGTCAGTCTCACATTCACATTACGTAACTGCAATGGGCTAATGAAGGATTGCTGCCACACAGTCATTCAGAAACACACGACAAGGGTTTCTTTGCTGTCCATAGCTACACCATCTGAACAGAACATGTGCTCCTTCAGTTTCTGTAACTGGGGAAGAGATGATCAAGGACATGGGCTTTCCATTGCCTTGGCCTAGGACAAAAGCATTTCCTCTTACACTTCATTGCTCAGAACCAGTCATGACCCCTATCTAACTGCAAAGGTTTCTAGAAAGTACAGTCTTTCATGCTGCTGGGAGAAGTAAAAAGCGAGGCATTAGTGAGTACAAGTAATGTCTATTAAAAGGGTCTATAATCATGACTGCAAGAAAAAGGAGCAGATGTGGTAGGGAGGATGGACAGGATCCTGTGGGGATTTCTGGAAGGGGCTTGTCACAACTCTACTTTTAGGATAAAAGAGAGCTGTTGGGGTGTCATCATATTTGGACAAAGTTCTTAGTAATTTTAAGGGACCTGGATAATGTTAGCTTTAGAGGCCCTTCCAATTCTATTGCTTTAACATTCTAGACACTGTGTAGCTTTATCTTGCTCTAGCTGTCAAACTGTAAAATCAGTTTCCTCGATACAAGCATGTGAGCATTAACTGGAAATCTCTCATTATCACCGTCACTGAGGGAATCTAAGGAATTTATCACTCACAGATCTAAACTCCGTCCTTTGGTTGAGCCAGGCCAGCGAGCATGTGCCCCTCCCCTAAATTCGCCACTTGTGGGACTGAAAGGATTAGGAGAGGGCATTGTGTATTTTTAAGGTTCCAAACTATCTTTCATCTTTGCTTTCTCAGTTGGTTTTAAATGCACAAAATGTTCCACATCTTTTCTTAACTGTCATTAACTCCTGAATAAGACAGAAGATACTATCATTGCATCTAATTGCGTTATGTTCAGCCTTCTCTATCCGAAGAGAAGTTCTTCTTTATTTAATTGAGTTTAAGTTTCATTGCCATTTAATGGGGACAATCAAACCCACCTCACCGCATTGTTGTGAGAATTAATGAGATGGGACAGAGAGAGACTCTGGGGAGTAAGAGTTCAGAACTGTTTAGAGTCAGATAAATTTCTTGAGATAGGACTGTTTTCCCTATTTATCCCAAGTTTAGCTGCCAAATAGATGCAGATGCTGTGGAAGAGATACTGATAATGCGTAAAGCATTTGGCATTGTTCCGGGCGCACAAAAGCCCTCGCTGTCTTGTCAAGATCAGCACTACTGTTAATGCAATCACTGTTACCTGTTGTGCCTTCTGATGCCATTTTCCAACACTGTTAGGAGGGCTGTTTATTCTTTGTTTTAGTGACCAAAATTCTGCTCATAGCTTTGTCTGTCCAGGAATGCTTTTTTACCAGAATATAAGAATGTATTTTGCTTTCTAGTCTTGGGACACTGCCTGCCTGATCTTCTTCTTGTTAGCACGGTCCTTTTCTCTCTTTGCAGTAGCTTCTGAGACTGGCACCATGGGTGGCTTATCCTGCTTCTTTATTCATATCCAAGCTTTCAGTGCTGTTAACTTTTGTTTTCTTTTATGAATTGCAGTTCCAGTGGCAGATATCAAAGCCGTGGTGACGGGAAAGGACTGCCCTCATATGAAAGAGAAAGGTGCCCTTAAACAAAACAAGGTATGATTTCCAAATTATTGCAAACAGCTCTGACCACCCCGTGCAGCCAGTGATTATGATGGTCTAAGCCTTTCTTTATAGCAATGTGTATGGGTGGGCGCGTGTTATATTGAGTCAGATGTCTTTGATCTCTTTTTCCTTCCTGATTCATGTTCTGTCTCTTGCCCTTATTCTTCTCTCCCTGACCATTTTCTAATGCCCACTGTCTCCTCCATTCCTTCATTTCCTGTGTGCAGTCAACACTAGGACTTGCCTGGCTGTCCTTACCTTGTCCTCCCCAGCTTCTTCCCTCACCCCATCCATTCTTTCTTCACCTCCTGTTTATGCTTACATCTCCCTTCCCCAGTTTTATCCATAGCAGCCTCTGAGGGGTGTCACCGAGACAGTCAGAGACCAACTGCTTGAATCTTAGAAAACTGCAAGGACCTGAAGTCCTTCAGTGTTATGGAAAGTAGTCTGTGAAATATCTCAAACCCAGCTTAGAGGGGAGAAATTGCCCAGCCGTGTCTGTTGCTTAAACCCCCTTCATTTTGCAACAGTTCTCATTGTCCTCTCCGAGTCTGCCACCAGCTGTCACCATCACAGCTCAAGATCCAGCACACGGTACAAGAAGAGGCATTTTGTGGAAAGACAGAAACATTTCCTTTGCCCCAGGATAAAGATATTTGCCTACAAAGGGGCTTTTAGGGAACTAGTTCTTTGTTTATATTTCTTGGTATTTTGGACTGTGTAACAGTCACAAACAGAAGTGTCCATATTTATCTAGATTGTCCAAACATCTTGATCCTAAAATATCACTAGATCAATAGGTTATTTCTTTATATCCAACATCAGTATCTAAGAGGCAAGCCAAAATGACGTTCATCCTATTTATCAATCAGTTAAAATAAACAATCCCTGCTCAATGATTTCAGACAACGTAAGACAGAGAAGAATCCAGGTCTTTGACAGATAACCTTAGCTCTGCATCAGGAGAAACAAACTGCAGGATCTTTGCTACTTAAGTTAGATGAATGTAACTCATCTCAAAGCCACATGCATTCCTTCTCTGTCAATCCCATCACAGTTCTGTCATAGAATGCACTTAAATAATAAGCACAAGGATGAAAGTGCATTGCCTAAGATGCCACCCCTTTGGGTCACCTGTTACACAGCACCTTTGGAGGTTCTATGTCTTTCTTCTCCCTGATGTAGGGAGGCAGGGACTGCACAGCTCGTCCGATTCCATGGAGCATCTTTACGTGTTTCAGCAAGTCCTCTGACTGACCTCTTTCAAAACCCATGGGGCTTGCCGTGTGCTCCACACGCCAAGTCTTCCATTCACAATCCCAGAGAACAATGGCTCTGCTCACCTCCAGCCAAGGTCCCTCGGATTATATAACACTTAAAGCTTAAAGGGGACCAGGATGGGGAAATTGGCAGCAACAGAAATCTAACCCAGAGAGAATCAGGAGAGGTATAGCCAGCAGCAGAACAGCCTGCCTGGACTGGAGCCTACTGAGTGGGGACAGAGAATGATGTGAAACGTGTATAGAGAGACTTCCTGCTACAGACCCAACACATAAGGAACTTGAAAGTTGTCACTCCTATCCTAACAGTAAAAAGAAATAAACAAATTAGAAGTCAACAGCTTTTGTGGACTGTTGGAAATGTGTAACATCAAGGGCAGTAACAGAGTCACAGCCAAGACGTGTTCCTTGGGACTGAACACACCACAGTCCTGACCTGTAGGGACACTCAGGGCATTTCTAATGAACTACTGCAGGCTAAGAGTAGACTCTGTGACATTAAAACTCTCTTGGAGGTTGTGGTCTTAGGGCAATGGGCATGCTCTCCTGAAATCCAGAAGCATCAGCAAATTTTCACAGGAAATATTTCAGAAAGATCCCTCACAGCCATGGCAGGAGATGGGAGACAGCAACTGTGAAACTGGCCAGAGCTTTCTTCATGACAAAGTCCTTGTCTCCAGGCCTTTATCCCAACTATGGAGAAAGAATTTACCTGATTTCAGGCCATTTAGTGTCCCTGTTTCAACTGTGAGATTATAGATGAGCAAGACCTAGTCACTAAGGATCAGGGCCTTAAAGAAGTGGAGATTTAGCAGCTGGGGAAAAGAAGAGGGGGAAGGAGGAATAAGTCTATGAAACTGAAGAAATTCTTAGAACAGCAGTAGAAACACATAGGACCCCTGAAAGCTAGATATTTTTTTGGAAAATTATAGAAAGTTACACTACCTTATCCCTTACCACCATGTCAGACAAACTCTAAAAGAGTAGCAGTGGATTATAGGATTATAGCCAAAAGATTGGCAAGACACAGATTCTCAGAGGAGTGCTTAGGAAAGGCAAAGTCAATAGAAGACACAAAAACAGAGAAAGTAGATGAAGTTAAAGCCTCTGGGCCTCGTTGTTATAGCAGGCATTAAACATAGCTCAAATCCTTGTCAGATTAACATTAATTATCACCCTAAAGCCCTCAGTTTATCTCCCTTCTTGTTACCTGATATAACATGTCTAAATTTTAACAAAAAAGATAGAAACATGCAAAAAAAAAAAAAGAGGAGAAAACACAATCTGAAGAAACAATATGATCATCAGAACCAGATTCCAGTATGACATAGACAGTAGATTTGTCGGCTGAGGAATGTAAGATTTCAGATGTTATGAGCGCTAATAGAAGAAATAGCATGGGAAACAGAGAGGTAATATAAGCAGAGAGACGGAAACTCTGAGACTCCAAAGTCTATTATCAATCAAAAACGCTGTAGCAGAAGTGAAAAAATTCTCCCAGTAGTTTTATTTGTAAACTTCCTGTGGTTGAGGAAAGAATCAGTGAGCTTGATTGGTTGAAACTTTCTAAACTGAAATGAAAACAAAAAAGAAAAAAAAAAGAACAGAACATGAAAAAATTGTAACAATTGCAGAAGGCATAACATGCATAATTGGGAGACCAGAGGAGCTGAAGACAGTGGATCAGAAGAAATACTAAAGCAGTAATGGCCAAGGACTTCTCCAGATAATGACAGACATCAAACCACAAATCCAGAAAATTTAGAGGGCACCAACTAAGATGAAGATCCCCAAAAGCAAAGACTTAAGCATGCCATATGCAACCTGCAGAAAAACCAAAGGCAAAGAAAAAAAGTGGAAGAAACCAAAGAAGAGAATTGCCTTATTTGTGGAACAAAGATAAAAATTAGAGTGAGTTTTTCTCCAGAAACCATTACAAGGAAGAAGAGAGTGAAGTGCTGAAAGAAAAATCCCACTTACCTAAAATTCTGTGTCCAGGGAAGTTTCCCTTCAAATGTGTAGGAGAGATAAAGATTTTCTTCAGATAGACAAAAACTGAGGAATTCATTGCTAACATATCTGCTCTGCAAAAAAAGTTCAAAGAATGCATCCAGTCAGGAAAAAAAGTGATACAGGTCAGAAAAGTAGATCTACTTAAAGAGACATGTGTCAGAGAAAGAACTGATGAAGGCAAAATTAAAATATTAATTTTTATTGCTACTCTAGCTAAAAAAATAACTCCTTGCTGTAAGGTCATCATGTGTTGGATGGACAAGTGAAAGAAATGGCACTCACATAAAAAAGAAAGCAACAAAGAAAAGAACCAAAGAACAGAGGGTAAAAACAGAAAAGAGTTATAAACATGTTCTTTATTATCAGTCAGCTTTCACATCACTGGGACACAATACACATTCACAACTTAAAGAAGGAGAGATGTATTTGCTCATTGTTTCAGAGGAGCAGTCCATGGTTATCTAGTTCCAAGGCAGGAGCATCATGGTGGAGGAATGTGAGAGAAAGATACTTAGTTCAGGGCAGCCAGAAAGCAGAACAGGGAAACTGCCAGAGAGAAATGGGCCAGGGACCTCACTAGACCCTAAGGTCATAATCTCTCACCTTCACAAACCCAGAAAGGTGCTCCACCAATCCCCTTGGTGGACTCCAAAGACAATAATGTTGACACAGTCACAATTAATGATCACAGCCATATTAATTTAACTATCAATAATCACTGAAATCTTCTAAACACATTAATTAAAAAGTAGAGATTGTCAAACTGACTTTATATACTTTACTAACTATATATTGTCCATAAGAAATTCAATTTAAATATAAGACTAAAATAAGCTAAAAGTAATGGAATGGAAAGAGACATATGCTAACACTAATCAAAACAGTAATAAAAGAATTAATCAGACAAACCACATTTCAAGCCAAAGAAAATTATCAAGGGGTCATTTCTCCAAGAAGACGTAATAATTTTACACATGTGTGAACTTAATAAGAAGACATAAATTTACATGAGTGAAGAAATTTACAAAACTGAAAGAAGAAACACACATACTCATTATTATATTGGGGACTTCATCCCTCAATCTCTAATCAATAGGTCGATCAAGTAGAAAATTTAAAAGACTATCAGTGGCTTCTAAACAGCACCATCAGTCAACCTAATAAAATTGATCTTAATAGAATAATCCACCCAATAAGCCACAGAATACACATACCTCTCAAAATCACTGAAAGTTAGCCGAGAAAAATTGTCCAAGTATTTGGAATTGTAGCAATACATTTCTAAATAAGCCATAGTTCAAAGAAGGAGGTCAAGAGAAAGTACAATGTCCTAAACTAAATCAAATTAAAATACAACTTACTAACTTGTGTGAGATTTGATAAAATCACTGTTTATCAGGAAATACATAGCATAGAAAAGAAGGAAGATCTGAAATCACTGATTTCTACCTGAGGACAATAAAGAAAGAGCAATTTAAATCTAACCCAGGTAAAAGATAAAAAAATTAGAATAGAAATCCATTAAACAAAACAGTATGAGGAGAGAAAGTAAAAAAGCAAAAGCTGGATCTTTGAAAAGATAAGGAAAATTATCTTCTAACCTAACAGGAAAAGGTATGGAGGGAAGGAAGTGAGAGGAAGGAGAGGAGAGGGAAATGAAGAGAAAAGGACAGGACAGGGCCAGGGGAAAGCGAAAGGAAATGGATAGAGGAAAGGAAAAGAAAAGAGGGAAGGAAAGGAAGGCACAAGTCAGCAATGTCAAATCAGCTATAAAAATGATGCTGATACATTTCCACAATTACAGTGTGTGGGTTTGCCCTTCTATCCGACTCCCCTCCCTTTAAAGGAGACTAACAATTCAAACTGAGCAAACAACGTTTTCTAACACCCGTTTTTGAAATTAACGTGGCACTCAAGTGGATGGATGGATGGATGGATGGATGGATGGATGGATGGATGGGTGGGTGGATGGATGGGTGGATGGATGGATGGATGGATGGATGGATGGATGGAGACAGGTGGACGGGTGGAACACAAGACTGCAAACAGACATACAAGCCTGCAAATGGAGGCTGCCTCCTAGGATTCACTGGTCCAGATGTGCTAGCCTCCTCCCCACCTCTTCCAGTCTGACCTAAGGGCTGAGAATGTAGCCCCAGTAATCTGGTTCTTTTGTTGGCACATACATGGAAGTTACTTGTCTTACAATGTTAGCAGTGTTCATAAACCTAGTTGTTCAGACAAACATCAAAATGCAGGAAGTGAAGTCACAGTTGTTCCTCCTCACCTCCCCCACACCTAAACCTACACTGCTTTTCCCAGGCCTCCAGAGGCCCCTGCTCCTGACCTTTGGGACTTGTGGGTAAGAATGGGAAGATTTGCAGCTCCAGAGGGGGGTTAGCTAAGGTGTGTCTACAGGAGGCCTTCAGTGCATAGTGGGCATACTAAGACCTGCTTCTGGCTCATCAGAGAGTTTTTCCAGTTAAAAAGTGGCTTCTGACACACTGTGTTGCAAGACTCTTGGTTAGCTCAACTGCTGACCAAAGGTAAAAGATATTAGCATCTATGAAAGAAACATTTTGTTAGCAGAATCATATTAGTAACTTACAGCCCTCTTACCCATTCAAAATCTGCTGGAGGGCTTGGCCCTCACCAAAGCACCGGGAACAGAAAGACAAAGAGAAGTGGCCCTTTCTCTTGATGGCCCTCTTGCAGAAGCATATGTTCACAAGTTCAGTCAATCAGCACTGGAGTCCCCAAGATCTGATGAGCTCTGGGCATGGCGCAGTGGACAGGGCAGGTGTGGCCAGCCTTCTGAGGCTCAGAATCCAACCAGTTTACCAGAAGTCAGTGCAACAGGCAAATTTCTGGATAAATTGGAAAATTCCTGACCAAGACTTTAAAATATTGTCAAGGGAGGATGGAATTCACTCAAAAGACTTTCAGTTTTAAGGATTCATGGTTTAAAAATTCAAGCGCTGTAATTTAGAAGTTGGTTTGTACATGTACATTTTAAGTTAGCAGTTCTCGGTACTTGGTTCACAAGTGTTCAGTCCTCTCGTTGACAGTCACTGTGTGATCACCCAAGGACGGATCTCACAGATCCCACTGATTCAGATAAGAGTACGTGCGATGTGAGAGACAGTACCTTCTGCCCATGTTCCAGAATTCAGCCTTTGTTTTGCCAGGGTATTCTTGAACCTAAAATAAGCAGATTGTATTAGAAGATGATACTTTAGCATCAACTTGAAGTCCTTGATATTAACCAAAAAGCCTTTTCTTCAAATTCTCTTCATCATGCATACATTCATTCATTCATCCAGCAAATGGATTGAGCATTTTATTTTTGTCAGGGACTAGGAACCCAAAGATAAAGATGATCTGGCCCCTGGTCCTAAATATCCAACAGACAAGATTTGTCTATAAACATGCAACTGTAATTCTTCATTTGAGAAAAAAAAGTGCAGCAGAAGCCCAGCTTGGGAGAGTTGAGAACATCTGATGAAGGAAATGGCACTTGAACTTGGTTTTGAAAAGGAATTCGCCAATCAGAGAAGCCATGGGGTCTTTCCACATCCTCTGATTTGGAAACAGTGAATTCCAAGATAGACGAACATAGAAAGAATAAAATGGGTTGGAGAACTACTGGTTGATAATGCTGTTAAGGGGCCGGGGATATAGCTTAGCAACACAAGTGCCTGCCTGGCAAGCACAAGCTCCTGAGTTTGATTCTTGGTACCAATAAAATAAAATAAAATAAAATAAAATAAAATAAAATAAAATAAATAGAAAATGCTGTTAAATTGGAGACAGAACTATGTAGATGCTTGAAGAAGGCAATCTCTACTATGTATACTGCATGAATGAAGGATTATTTTGGCTTTTAAAGTATACAGGTATAAAAATGAACAACGCTATACTATAGCTATGAAATGTACTATTTTATATGGCCATATTTAACACCCACATACATGCCAAATAATAGCCTGTGTCTGTCATCAGAATACTCAGCCCTCAAGATGACCTGGACATGTGGAGAGCCAGTGTAATTAAGGTCTGGGAAAATGGCGAATATGGTCATTGTATTCACTTCCTGTTGCTAGACGCAATACCCAACACCCACAACTTCAAGGAGAAGTTTAATTTGGCTTGCATTTTCAGGGGATTCAGTCCGTGGCCGGCTCAGAGGCAGGAACATCGTGGCCGAAGGGGATGATAGGGTAAAGCTGCTCAGTTCACGAAGAATGGAAAGCAGAGTGGGGGGACAGTGCCAGGCAGCGTGGGATCAGGAGCCAGGCGGAGACCTCAAACCCACACATCCATGACCACACAGAGACATCCAGAAGTATACTCACCAATGTCCTGGGTGGGTCCCAAAGCCATCCAGTTGACACGTGCCCCCGGCCACCATAGTT
The DNA here is from genome assembly GCA_004027595.1 of Dinomys branickii. Lineage (NCBI taxonomy): Eukaryota > Metazoa > Chordata > Mammalia > Rodentia > Dinomyidae > Dinomys > Dinomys branickii. The sequence goes on from PVLD010028186.1 coordinate 13,750, forward strand.
ACCCCAAAACAAGGTAGAATGTGGCAGCCAAGCCCACATATTGAAAACACTTTGTAGTGAAACTATGTTCTTATCTCGTTGGTCCATCATTTGACCCACAAAAGAACACACATTCAAACACCTTCCAAATCAAAGTGCCATCTCTGTGAGCACCTCCTGACCTTGGGCACCTTGTCCCTGGCCCCAAGACCAAGGGGTTAAGAAGGAACTTAAAGGCCTCGGGGTATAGAGAGGTGTTCACTTCCACCCCTCCTCTCTCTCAGGAACAGTGACCACCCATGACCTCCCACCACCTGGCAGGTAGCAGCTGGGCATCAGGGTAATAGGAGTTAAATTCAGAGAGAATGAAAGACCTTCAGGGTGAGCAGCAAAGCTTTGTTTGTTAGATGTTAAAAAGAGCATTGTGATATGTGGCCAGAAACCCTGACAGTCGGCTCAGCTACCACCTGGCACCTGTCCTCCTCAGAGGGAAGTTGGACAGGCAGCAGTTTCCAGAGTGGTGGCCCAGGAGGTCCAATTGCTCTTGGCCCCTCAGTCTCTCTGCTCCAAGTGTTTCTGAGTGACCTCCTTGATGACTCCATGACAAAAAGTCAAAAGCAGCCATAAAACTCATCATAAGCGATAACACCCTTATACATATGTGTGTGGTTCAGAGAATTAATTCCTCCCACCCCTTTCAGGCAGCCTAAGTGAAATTAAAGTGGGGCCTGATATTCTCATGAATTTCTCTTTTCTTGCCTGTGTTTAGCCGGAAATGGGTCACAAGAGTTTTGATCATTCCCATTCTGATAGGTAGATGTCACACAAGGGCAAGGCCCCAAATCTGACTGCCCTGCCTCCTCTCCCTTCTCCATCCCTCTGCAGAAGGAAAAGTGTCACACTGCTAGCTGTGCTGACAGCCTAGTCTTGAGTGACTTCTGAACCTAGTCAAGAGTATGTGTCTGGGCCGTGGTGGCACTCACACCAGCTGCTGTTACAAGGTGATAAGTGGCAGTGTGATTTCCCTGAGCAGAACCCTAGTTGTCATCCAGGCTCAGCCAGAAGGACCCAGATGGATTTTACCCAGTCCCATTTACCTCTAAAGTGGCCCTTTGCTGCTCTGCTATCGTGACTAGTTGTTCAAAAGCAAAACCCATCCTCCTCCTTCCCTCTACGCTCTCAAGAATGAGTCATAGAGTTTTCCCGATGAATGACTTTCAGATTGGTAAATACATCATCACTTATACAGGTCTCATCTGAGAACGATGTTTATGAATTTCTGAGATTAAGACAGAGCATAATCCCACTGCCTTCATCCAACTTTCAAACCTCACGCTCACAATCTCTGTCCACAGGCAGGCGTTATTCATAATTACCTCCAGTAAGTACACACCGTTCATTTTTCCTGATTTTTTTCCCCCTAACATCAAGTCTTTGTAATTATCTTACTGAGTGGCTTTTCACATGCATTTCTCTCAGCTGGTAATTGGTGATTTCCTTATACCCAAAGGAGGGAGAACTATTTAGTTAGTTTCTCATAATTTCCTTATAGATAATAATGTGCAATATTTGCTTGCTGGTGAATTATTTTAAGGAATTAATATACCAATGGGATCTTTGGTTTTCAATATGGATTGCTGCTTTGATTTTTTTTTAAGAAGGAAGATACCAATTTTTGGTACCACTAGTAGGGCCATGAACATTTTAATTATGAATTAAAAGGCCCAAGAGATGATCACAGAAACAAATACCAAACTTAATGGAAAATTGTGTGTGTGTGTGTGTGTGTGCGCGCGCGTGCTTGCGCGCACCCCTTTATTACCTGTTATTACCCTTTATTATGTCACTTTCTCTGGGTGGTTCTGAATGGAGGCCCAAGGGGGGAAAAGAATAAAAACTGAGACGTATTTTTGCAGAATAGCTCCCGCTCCATGACTCAGCGTTCTTTCCTTTGAGTGTTTCTATTTCTAACAGAGTGAGGAGACCGTCTGGGTGAGAGACACTGGAAGGTCTATACTCACAACAGAAGCTGCTCCATCCTAATGAGGGGACAGCAGCAGGTGACCCGGTCAGGAGAATGCCCCCAAAAGCTGGAAATAGCTTAATGGTGGGCTGTGTGGGTACTGGTTCCAGCTAACACTGGGTCTTCTGAGTCCATTGTGAAGGAATTCATCAATTCTTCCGAAGTTCAGATATCTGGAAGTAGTGATCTCATCTTTTTGCCTTCCATCTTCTTTCTGGGGCATGTGTGTCATGGGTTATTGGCCAAAGGCAGCTCCTCCTATGAAGATCACAGTAGAGGACGATGTGGGAAGATCTCAAGCTTTGTGGGCAAGCGCTGAGAAGCACAGCCCTCAGGTCCTGACAGGAGAGGAGGAGTCATCAGTGGGGCCCAATAAAGGCACAGAGAAGGCAGGAACACTACAGCATGTGTGAGATAACATTGCAGATCCCTGATGCAGATACACTGGAACTGTTCCTGGCTGTGCGCTGGTCCCCACCCAGTGCCTTCCCTCTAGCTCAGGAGCCATTATGGTGACAAGGTGCACTGGGACTTTCATCCCCCAAAACCTCCACCCTACTCACTGGTCAGACCCATAGAATGATCATAGCAACAACATTCATGCAGCACATGCAGCCTGAGAACTGTTTTTAGTGTACCTAATTACACGTGAAACTGAGGGCCTCGGCCAAAGTCACTTGGCTGCTATGAAATGAAAAGTACATAGTCCACCATGCTCTGGGCCAGGCTCATGGTCTCCACTCAGTTGACACTAATGAATGAGTCCCTTGGGCTCCTGCTTCTTTATCTCCTGCACCCACTAGTGAGTAAAATCTGGGTTCTGTGTATCCTCTGCTGTACAGTAGTGAAAGAGCAGAGAGAAGATGTCAAGAGAACAGCTTTATGAAGAAACCCTTAATGCCCCAATTATGAGCATTTACTCTTTCCTATGTTTCCCTGGAAGGTAAATGCTGAAGGAAGGGGAACCCATCTTCGAGGCTTTGTAGGCTCAGTCCAGTGGTATCTCAGTTTACAAACTTAATCTGTTTCACAATTTGGGGAAAGATAGCCATGTTTGTGCTTGTGTAGGAAAAAAGGTCATGGTTATGTTTGCCACTCGGTTTGGAGTTTATGAATAGAAGCAGCATTTTGCCAACTGCTTTTGTTCACGAATCAAATTGTTTGCAAACAGAAACATTCATGAGCAGAGATATTACTGTGTCTGCAAACTCCACCCCCTGAGAGGCAAGGGTGACACTTCCTACCTGGGTTGTCATGAGATGGCTCGTGCCATCGGTCTGCCTAGATGGAGAAAGAACTCTGCTGTGACTCTCAGAAAGCAGGACGCTTCCTCCCTCCTTGCTGTTGCTGCTCCTCCTGCTGGGCAAGGGGCAGGCTCTCCTCCAGGTCCAAGGTGCAAAAGGAATGCGACTGTTTTCTTAATGTGGTGTTTTCTCATCTCTCACAGGAGGTGCTTGAACTTGCTTTCTCCATCTTGTATGACTCCAACTGCCAACTGAACTTCATTGCTCCTGACAAGCATGAGGTGAGGGGCTCAGAGGGGTTAATTTATGAAAGAATGTGACAGTATTTCTTGAAAAACAAGAAGGAAAACCTTAGAAAAGAATAAATTTAATTCTTTACCTCCCTCCCTTTTTCCCTGCCTTCCTGCCTTCTTTCATTTCTTTCAAAAATCCTGCCAGAGGAAGTTGTGAACAAAGCAATTTCCAGTTGACTCAGACTAGAATAGAAACCACTTGAGAAACTGCCAGTTAGGAGAAGTCCAACTTCTTAGTGTCTGGGTTATAGTACATATATGTTTATCTGCCTTCCATTATCATAACAAATACTTGAAATGATCAGCTGAGAAGGAGAAAAGGCTTATTTGGGGTCGTGGATTCAGAGGTTTCGGTCTATTTTTGGTTGGCCAGGCTGCTGCTGGACATGTGGTAAGGTAGTACATCATGGTGAAAGCACATGAAGGAGGAAGCTGCTCACCTCATGGTTGCTGAGAACCAAAGAGAAGGACTAGGAGCAAGGTCCCAACACCCTTTCAAGGCCACGCCCCCAGTGACTTAAGTTCCTCTCCTATGCCCCATCTTCCAATAGCATCACAGGAGGCCTTTAGGGGACGTGCAAGTTCCAAACTATAGCATAATGGTAAAGAAAAGGGATGTGCAAATGTCTCAATTAGCAAAAGCATAATTGCTAATCCAGAGGAAGGAGGGGTCCAGGCTGGAACTTTGGTTTCCATTGAACATTTAGTTTTTGAACATTCTGTATTTTCTCAAGATAAATGAGACTCGATCCTTTTAAACATCTGATGAAGTAGGTTCTCTACCAAGTTTCTTGGAGCTATTTTAAGAGGCTTAAGGCTGTCTTTGCTCTTAGAATTTTATTTCCAAGATCCTTTTATTGCTTTTTGACATCTTGTTATATGTATGATTTGTTTCTTTTCTTGAAGCATGTTGTCAGCTATATTTAAAATATTTAGCATAAATCTAGGAAAAATGCAATTTGTAAGATAAAGTAGCAGTTATGGTTGATTTAACTTTTTCTCTGGTAAACTAGAGACCAACATCCTGCTTGAAACTTTTATTTTTAGATGACACCATTCAAATTTTTGTTTTGCATGTAGTTGCATAAACAGCTTTTAGAAAGAAAGGGAACATTTTAATAGAATCTGACTTTTGTTCCCCATTTCCCCTAGGAGAATCTGCTCATTTAGAAAGTATTTAGTATCTGGTTTCCACTGGTTTGAAGCGATTGAATAAAATTGTACATTCAAAAGAAAGAAAAAAGATTAGACACAAATCCTGCTTTTAGAATGGTGCTTAAATGTAATTCTTTGTCACTTGACATTTAGTTTGCAAAAGGGTAAGACTTCGTCTTCATCTTTCTGAAAATAGATACTGTGTCCTGCTATTTCTGTTTTTAGACAAACTTGTATTTATAAGCAGGCCACCATATTCAAGATGTATAGAAAGCTACGTAAAATCAGAGACCATTGGCTGTTATTTGAATCAATGCTAGGCTGTTTTCTGAGATGTGTACATTAATTCTAGATAAAGATGAACGCTGTGGTACTGCCAGATTTTTATTTGTATCCTGCCACTTCTTATAGATGCAATGAGGAGGAAAATGTCATGCGCACATGAACACTCTTAATTTCTTCAAAATACTTGAATATGTATTACCTCATTTACCTTCACAGTCACTCCATAAAATAGAAAGTTATCTTATGGTATCCTCATTTATCAAATAGAGAGAGAGAGAGAGAGAGCCCTCCTAAAACCGAAAGCCTCAACAGCAGGAAGAATAAGTAATGATAACTTCCCTGGCTCACTTTTTGCCAGGCTCCATTAAAGATCACCTCACTAAAAATCCTTATATAACCCTAAAAGAATCAAGCTAATGTTACCCTCATTTTGTAAACAAGGAAGGTGAGGTTCAGAGAGGTTAAAAAGTTCCTATCTGATGGGCTAGGGATATGACTCAGTGACGTAAGTGCTTGCCTGGCAAGCACAAGGTCCTGCATTCAATCCCCAGTACCACATACAAAAAAAGAAAATTTCCTAGTTGAGGTCACTGAGGTGGTACATGGCAGAGCTGAGATTTGAACCTTAGCAGTCCTGCCCCCAGGGAGCCCATCTCCCATCACTGGAGGCTCAAAGCAGGGACTGAGCTCAGAATTTAGCTTCATTAGTTGTCCACTATTCCCTCATCCAGCTTCATCTGAGTCCCCATCCTGTCTCCCCTCATACCCAGCAGCCATTCCCTAGGTATCACTTTATAATTGTTTCTATACCTATCTATCAGTAATAGACTCCGTTTTGAGACATAACTGTAAAGTCATCAGCAAACAAATTAATCATGTAGTGGTTTTCATACCACCATGTGCAGTCATTTTTCTGTTTCTCTAGTTGTCTAATTTGTGTTTTTCCTTTGACATTTTGTTCAATCAGAATCCCAATAGGACATGGGCACTGAGAAGGGTTTGCAGTGATTCTTAAATTCTC